>JABASI010004638.1:0-13674 GCA_019776505.1 Tomocerus nigrus | reverse complement strand
TATTATACCTGGGGATTTATTGTGACCATGGGGACTTAGTATTTCAACCACCAATTAGTCGACTCAGTAGCGAAAATAATACCCCAGTGGGTCAGTATATCGCCGCGGGGGGTCTAATTCGTAATATACGGTATTCGCCGTTATGAAAACACCCTACAATGAGCAACAGATAAATTTTATGGGATTCACAAGTAGAAAGCGGGGAAAGCAAGTGAGAGAAAAAGAAAGAGCAATATGCTTAGGTACCTGAATTTCTGCCATATCCCAACACGAAAATATAAAATTGCAACATATGCGGCGTTGACGTGTTTGAAAATTGCAAGTGTAACAATATGCAGATATGAAAAATACAGAGAGACTGTTATATCAGTCGATATTCTCTTTTCCTATGCTAACTCCGTAATTACTGAACTTTCACCGGAGTTTTCACTCACGTGAATGACATTTTTGTTGGTGAAATTCGTATAAGTTGTAGTATGGAAAGATAAAGTGGTATGTCAACTGATATAATTATCTCCCTGTAGTTCTAGAAGTATTCACTGTAGGACGAATGACGATCACATGCTTTTAATGAATCCAGTGCAGTGTGGATTTTATTACATACAGTTTCCAGTATCCAGCACTAAAAACCATCCATATCACTTTCACCATGTATAAGCATAAGGCTGTTTTATTAAAATACCAATTTACTTGTATGAATTTTGGTGATTACAAATATTCAGTTGACCTGCAGTTTCAATGCAATACAAAGATACAATTTCTTCTTACGTTGTGAAGCATCTCGTTGTAAATTCGTCCACCACTTTTTTGGCCGACATTTGTCCACACAATCTATAACAATTTTTGTCCGCTTGTCAAGCGCTATTTTAGCAGAAAAAGACAAGCACAATAACCAACCAACACGATTAATTGATTGAATAAAAATGAAAGTTTTACATGGAGTTTTAGGTTTCAAAAGAGTAAATTCATGTACATGGTGAAAGTCAGAGTGAAAGTGATATGGATGGTTTTTAGTGCCTGATACTGTAGATTTATTAGCTCGGGGATTAATTTGAAATTGAGGATGTTGAAGGACGGAAAATGTACGATGTAGCCATTTACTAACTAGGATCAAAGAAGAAGTATGTTACCTAAGTAGTGTGTCTAAATTGCCAATCTTCATGTGTTGGCAGTTCAAATGTGATGAATGAATGTCCTGATTTTATTGTTAGCACAGTGTATTGAAACAAAGAGATTTCTCTGAATCAATGTCTCAATGGAGCTTTTGATTTAGATTGTTGACTCATGTTGTGCCTGCACGGCTGAGCACGAAAATTACACATCTATAAGAGATAGTTTAAAATTTAGCAACTTGTCAATGTCATTTGGTTGGATATAGAATTGCTATTTGGTGCATGTATAATATGTGGAATGAAGATATTTATGTGTTTGCTAGATTTTGATTCGAAGGTTGTTTTATTTCAGCTATATGGCAGTGTGTCACCCTATAAGCTCTCCGAAATGGAGGACACCCCTGATAGCTAAAGTGGTGGCATTGACAGTGTGGACATTATCAGCTTTATTGATGGTCCCGATCTTCATGTACGCGAACACTTTGGAGATGCACAACAGGGTAAGCATATTTTATTTTTATTGCCTCCCAGATGCATACAAAATGTAAACATCAAAGAGTTAAGAGTAAAAAAATGTACTTGTGGCATATCATAAAAATGTATTGGTTGCTATCCATGCTGTAGTAATAATGGGGGTACTCACTGTACATAAATATTTGGAAGCTAAAGCACATTGACATTTTGACATGGCGATTAAATAGTCCTCCATGAGTTTGTGTAATTCTCGTGCAGGCGAGTATCCATCTCTTCATAGAAAATAGTTGCCAAAAGTTCGTCGAACTTTTTGTATAACAAAAAATTACAATAAATTATATAACCACTTAGAAGTAGTATGGCTTTTCAGGAATGTAATCTCTTCAGTTTCCAGTGCTGTAGAACTCACTGCATTTGGCGTAAAAGGAAAAGAGATTCTATGTCCCCCCGCTCCTGCCTCGCTATATACTTTCCTCTTTCACCAATTCTCTATCATTAAACATTAAATAACTGTCTTTGTTCAACCATTCTGGACTTCATGAACAAAAGTTATAACGAATGTCATATGCGCTAGTGACAGGGACAAAACGACAAAAGTCTAACTACCAACATTCCGTTAACTTTTGAAGTTCAGTCACTCTATTTGAATGAGTACCATCCCAGTTTGTCCACCCTTTGCTTATAATGGAAGTGGAAATTCCATTATAGCATCCACAAAATAAACGACAAAAAGCTTTTTGCAAAACTTTAAACAAACGAGTACACGTTCGACATCCTGAAATTGATATATATACCTAGTTGTTTGTTTGTATAGAATTGTATCACGCATATACATTTTTAGAAAATAAGAGTCTCTGTGAAAGTATAGAGAAAGTTTTGAAAAAAAATAAATGTGCCTACATGCCTAGTGAGGTCAACATTATTTTATACAAAGAAAATAAATCTTTTTCTAGACTTGTTTTCTCTTTCTGTAAAAGGAAGAGGCTTTACAAAATGGTAAACAAATTAGCGTTATGACGAATACTGTTTTATTTACTATACACAATCTAAAAATATGTAATTTAGTCATTATGAAAGTTAGGTTATGACTTTATGACATCAATGGAGAAAAAACCGTGCCGTTGAAAAGGAAAATGCTTTTTAGGATTCGGGATTCACTGAAACTTTTATCCTTTCACCAGAGGGATGTTGATAATAATGGAGCCACTGCTTATTTACAACATTATTATATGGCAGGGCAGGGCCGTGATTTCTCCTCACCAGACAAAGTCGACAGAAAGTAGTTGTGCAGACTTTCTGGCCGCGGTGATGATGTACGGAGGAGTTTTATAGCTCTTTTATTATGATATTTATTTATGTTGACCAAGCAGAGCGTGCTTCAAGCACCACTGAGCTCACACTTAAAAACTTTATCTAAAGAGTCCTCGTGTACTCTCATTCATTCAACCTGAATCCTTCATCTCCCACTACCTAACCAAAGCCAAGAGCAACGAGCAATCCAGTTTGAGTACATAATAATATCTACAACAGCCCTACGTCCATTTAAACCACAGAAAGATGGTCACCAAAATGACATTTTACATTTAGCGGTGGAGATTTGGTAGAATTTTCATTTACTGGTGAAATTATTTAATTAACAGTCCGCCCTATTGTCAGAGTATAATTTATTGAAACTCTACTAAAAGTCAATTAACATCTACCAACCCAAATTTCTTGCTCTAAGTTACTTTTCATGAACTGTGACTAGGTATTTTGGAATAGATTTGGCATAACAATAAAAACCCCAATGTTCATTGCATTAATAATGATATCCCTTTCAACGTGAATAAATGAAACTCCGTATAATATTGTGAAACTTTCCTTTTCCACGAATTTAACCGAATTTGATGCTTCAGCAGTGAAAGGCACTGGTATAAGGATGAAAAATTGTAATTTTGTTGGTTTTGACATAAACTTGTGTTCAGATCATGAATAAATCAAAGGAGTCTGCGAGGATATGTGAAAAATTCATGACAGCTGGAATTAGTTCTTTCAAGCAAAAGGAATACGCGGATTATATCCCTACGTTTTCAATCATTGATTTTATTTATGCATCTACTAATATTCCATCCAACGAACTTGTGTATGTATCTGTCTATATCATGTAACCTATACCTATCATAGGTACCTGTAAGTGACAACCTAGATAGAAAATTGTTTTTGTGGCCTTTGTGTCACTGAATTTTTGTCTAGCTGTCAACATCAGTGTTCAAAGGAAAAGGAAACTAATCTATAATATGTAAAGTTTTTTGACATTTTTAAGTGAACAAACCGCTATAGCCTACTCCAAGGCACATGCTACAGAAGGATATTTTATTTTACAAAGTCCCTACTTGTAGTATGTTACATACTCGAGGCTCACATGTAGATAAAATGTTGTCGTGTGTGAACCGAAGCACTATTCTCTTCCAAATAGCACAGTACTTTCACGAAACGATCATGACCATGTAGCAATATTGTACATCAAAGATGAAAGGAATATAAATTGTATTTGTATCTATGTGTGTTCCCTGAAAGATGTACAGATTTTTGTTCCAGTAATATTGACCAAAACTCCTAACTATCATATAGATATTCTCGCCATAATAGGCCGACAAGGGTGCATTTCAGGTTTGGGACGTAAAAATAAATGCACCCTTACTCGGAAAATAATTTTTACACAAAGTTTGACAAAGCAACCAACCACACGTACATAACACACATTATGCCTTTAAATTCTTACATTAAAAATTGCACGTTATTATTCCAAAGAATTCACATGTAAGTTTAAGCTTCTGTAACGTTGAACTATTGTGCTTTGAGTTTCAGCAGGAATGTAAATCAGTGATAATTTCAGTAGTTTCCCTTATATCTGCTGGAACATAATGATTTTTTTTGAATCTCCATAGGTGAACTGCAACATATTCTGGCCAGAATCAGGTGCCATGAGCGGAGAAAGAATATTCATATACTACACGTTCTTCACTGCATTTTCGACTCCATTAGCACTGATTTTCATCTTCTACGTGCTAGTAATTCGTCGATTAAGGACAGTTGGACCAAAAAGGCGGCCGGTAGTAGCTGGCTCCAGTGCTAAAGACCAACAGCAGTTACAACAACAAAACAACCGAGTAAAAGAGAGGAAAAAATCTCATAAGAAAGTTACCAAGCTGGTGCTAACGGTCATTACGGTCTATTTCTTGTGCTGGGCTCCCTATTGGGTTACACAGGTTCGTTTTACAATTTCTCTCTCTCTCTCTCTCTCTTCTAATGAAATCACTAGCTTATAGGATGTCACTTCATACATACACAGAAATCCACTTGCAGTTAACAAAGTTTATAAGGAGGCTGCTAAATAGCCATTGGATGTTTAGTAGGGCGTTGGGACATTCTGTCTCGTTTTCAAATTAAAATCAAAGTTAATGCAAAAGTATTTCAAGATGGGAGTGCCGAATTGCCTTCTAATTGTAAAGTTTGAATTGAACCAATAACTTACCTACTCTTCTATGAAGTTTGTATAAAAATTTTTTTGGAAGAAAAAGAAACGTTTGAAAATTTTCGTTTTTAAATTCACTGCTTTGTCATTTGTAAAACGCTTTGTTCAATTATACTTTTATATGAATGTTTTGACAAGAAGTGATTAAGACACATGTGTTTATGCCCATTTTATGGTGCTTATACTTATAAGTGCCAAGCTTTTATTGCTATTTACAGAAAAAACAAACCAGACCAGACATAACAGCTACAATTAAGAAAAATAAACAAATCCTCTCCTGTTTTGTTTTTAGCAAAGAAAAATTGTATATCGTCGGTAGCATATCATAGCTATGTCATAAGTATCAAGCTCTTTCATTTCCAATTTGATTACATTGTTACTTTTTATCTCACATAAAGGTGAGAAAATTCTAGGAAAATCAATTGTAAATAGATAACCCTTGCTGAAATTCTATTTTGATTCTATTCTAGTAATGTTTAGCTAATGGAGGATCAAGTGATCAATGTAATTTAATTAGTCGACTACTTGCTAAAGATTGTGTGGGCTAAGTTTTCCCGAAGCAATAACAATGCAATCCCACTCAGTCTCACTCATCTTCTAAATGTTAATTACGATGGGCAATTAATTAATCTGAGTAGCAATTAAACAGAAAGCAATTAATCAGAGTAGGGATGCTTATTACAGAACATAATTATTATTATTGTACGTTTATATGCGTAGGTATATACTAGTCATTAGCAATTCCATGTATTTCCTTGCATTTTTCCTCAGAATCACAAACAAGTTAGACAAAAGCTAAAAGAAGGAAAGTAAATGTAGTATTTAATGAAATATTTTTAACTCTATTTTTATGCAGATGGCTCTAATCTATATGCCTCCGGATTCAACTCATTCTGAAGCTGTTTTGACCATTTATCTTCTGTGTGGATGCCTCAGCTATTCAAACTCAGCCATGTATGAAATTCTACTTTTTTGTTACAAGCAAAGTAGAAAATTGTGAATTGAGTAGTTCGCCGTGAAAATAATGATGCAGCAATTTTAATTGCCGTTTTTTTTACTGTTTTATATAGGAATCCAATTCTGTACGCTTTTCTATCGGACAACTTTAAAAAGAGTTTCCTCAAAGCTTGTACTTGCGCTACTGGAAAGGTATTATCTTTAACTAAATCGCTAATTAGCTGATCTTGTAAAACAATCACCTTTAATAGTTGTTTATTGTGTCATAGAGCAGAAAATTACGTATAATTATTATATCCATATAAGTATATGGTTAGACTCTCGTTAAGTGCATCTCTTCATTCATTAATTTCGATTATACGTGTCTCCTTCTCAGAAGTGCACGCATGAAAACAAAAAGAATGATACTCAGAAGAACTAGTAGAGTGTAATTGAATATGATGGAACTTTGTTGTGAAGATGATTAGCAGTGATCACATAATTCCATTTAAGTTTGTGGGAGGTTGGTGGGTAGTTCGTGCTATAACCCACGTCATATGTTTTTCTTCAGCAAAAAATACAATTCAGGTCCATTTCTCTTTAATCGTGTTTATTGGAACTGAAACTGGATACAGATATGATTATCGTCACAATGGGGATCTCTGTGTTTGGGAACTGACAAAATAAATCATAAGGCAATTGTTATTGTAGGAGAGCTTTAGAGAAAAGTCTATGTGACACATCTTCAACCATAAGTGCCTTTCTGCTTCTCTATATACCTAAAAGTATGTCAGATATTAGATTAACTCTCTTTCTAACTTTATGGATTACATGAAGCACGCTCTTGAACACCAAGAACAGAGCTCTATGATATTTTTCCACTTTCATTCGTTTCTTTCACCATCCATGTATTGTTCTTCCCCTTCATAATAATAAGCACGTGGACCCCAACTGTATTCATTGTCTAACAAATGGAATTAGTAATAAGTATAATATGGTTAATCTCGTAAACTTGACATAAAATGTGCTATGGCTATATATTTGTATGAATTGGCCAATAAGACAATGAAGTCTAGACATGATAATAGAATGAACGGTACTACTGTGTAGTTAATAAGTGCTGTTGACACTGACAGAGTTGTTCTTAATTGAATAGAAAAGAAAGGTCTTAACGATTTTCTACAGTATTATGTCTTAACTAACATTAAGAGCTACATTTATTAATTCTCTAATCCTTAATTCATGAACATATTGTAAGTTTTGTTTGTACTTGATTACAATTATAAGTATATGCTTAAGTGTGTGTAGTGAAAAGAAAAAGGGTATTTTTGGATTCAATCTGATAGTATTAATTTGTCATACAGATAATTCTTTACTATTGACTCAATTATCATTGTTGCGTTAATGACTGCTAATGCGACTGTCGGCAGTTGACAATACAATACGAAAAAATATAATTGTTGTAGTCAGTAGCTTAAGAATTGTAGCTTATACTAGGAGTAAGTCCACTATGATTATCTTGAAGGTTATCATTTTGATTAGAAAAGTTGACTGCTTTATGAAACATTCTCACTTAAATATTATATCTAAGTAGGATTAGGATAGGCAGGAGAATTTGTTTCTAAAAGAGACGAAGCTAAAGGCTGGAAAATGTAAATACTTTTTAGTTTTCAGCCTCATTTTATCTACATGGCATGAGATGAGTGTAACTTTCGTTAATGACGCCCTTGGCTGTTAAGCAGTTTATCTGTCTATGTATATTAGGTAGGGCTGTGTGCTTGCTGTCTTGAGAACGCCTCTGTAACTGCGTAGGTATATGTAGGAAGAAAGTGGTAGAAAGGTGATGGTGTGTATATTTAGTATGTTGATTAAAAAGGGACGAGTAGGGGAAAGTTGGTCTACCATCGCTCTGCTTATTTCGCGTCACAGGAAATCCCACCAACAGCAGAAGGTTTTAATGAATAGCACTGTGGAAAGTGGGGAGAGGAATAGATAGATTAGTAGTGTTGGCCTTCAGGCGTTAGCCTTATTTATTGTTGGCAAACTCAAAGTTAAGTTTCCATCCATGGCATCGCTTCAGTTCAAAGAAAAGCGACTTTGGGCTTGGTGTTCATCCGCACTAAATTAAAGTTTGGAATTGTATTAGCTGCGAGAGGTGCAAATTATCGATTTGTAATTATATGTTGGTTAAGTTTACGCTATAATTCAAGTTAAAGTTTATAAAGTAGTAGAAGAGGAGACACCTTTTAACCTATTAGAGCTACAACTACGGCAGTGATGAATTCACTCAACAATTTTATTATTCTTCCCTCTATAACATTAGTTAGTATAATTTGGTTTGGGGGTAGTGGTATTTAATTGGTGGAATGGATTAGCTCAGGAAAATAAAATATACCTACACAAGATTACTATATGCTTCTATATTATGCGTCCAATTGTTTTAGATGCATAAATACTTTTGCCTATATAGGATTAGTCAATTTAAATCCTCGAATGTTCATATTAAATCCCCCGGAGAGTGAAAATGTCAATAAGTCTCTATTAAAACAGTCTTTGACCTTTTAAGACAGGTAATTCTCTGTAAACGGGGGAGTTATTTAATGAAAATTGCCATGAAACAATAAATATTCCTCCAGGATATAAATTTAGTGGTAAGAGAAGTGTAAAACTATGAAGAGTGAAAGGTTTGAAAGTTTTTGGTGGTAATATAATTAAATTATGGTCATGTAAAGTTTATTTTGTTTTTGAAGGATGTAAATTCAGTTTTACACTTGGAGAACTCCGTCTTCCCCCGAGGCAAGAAGCACTCAAGAAGGCAAAGAAAATCAAGTGCACCAATCACATCGGCAACTTATGCGGGCACAACTGGGATTGAAACGAATACGACATCAATAGGAGGAGGAGGGACGAATGGGAATGGAAAGAATGCAACTGTGGCTGGACCGTCGGGAAACCACTTGTCTCCTTTAATGCCACACATGTCTGCTTCCTCCAGTACTACACTATCCCACATTAATCAAAGCCGAAGAAATACTCAGCCGGATGTTGATGATTTAATTGGAGACTCGGATGTTGAGATGACTTCAATTCTTTTAAATAATTGTAACAGTGGGAATATTGGTGGGAGCAGTAATGGGAATTATGTTCAATATTCCACTAAATTTCCCACTCCATCATCAGGAGGACAGTGCAACCCTTTCGGCTCTAATACAAATATTATAATTCCCCAGGTGCTTATTAATGAACCTCCGCCACTTCTTCCTGAAATTGTCAGTTCTGCAGACACTTTTGTTCAGAAAAATGGTGTACATGTCACTTCGTTGTAAATTTGTTAGTGTGATGATAGTGTGTTTTGATTGCTCTTTCGAAGTTTATGGAGAAAACATTACTTATTTATTTTTGCATTAATTTTTACTTATCAAGATGATATAATTTGTTGTATATGTCCCTCCCTATATGTGTGTATATGTGTGTGATGCTTATATGGAAATCAACGTACCTTTGACAGATGAAATTAAATTATTGTTACCTAATATATGTATAAGAATTGATGAAAGGGTTATCCTTCAGACTAGTATTAAAGTAAATCAACATTAATAATAATAAAAAATCGTAATTATGGTGCATGCATGGCATTAATAGATAAAATTGCGTGTGTATTTGATATTTTATTGGTGCCATTATTGAAATGAGATGTCTAGGATGGAAGAGTTACTTAACTGAATGTCAGCGAGTATCATTAATTATATTGCAAACTCGGATACCAATAAGTTTGCCCAATCATACACACTTAAAAACTTATCTCATTATAATTATAGAAAGTGTAGTCATATCGAATTACTAATAATAATTAATACTTAAACGTAAAGCTATGTAAATTGTTGAATACTTGAAAGTATTACAGAACAAGTGTAAAATTATTGTTGTGTGCAAAATAAAATGTTAATAAACGTGACGAAATGGGATGGAGTTGATTTTATTTCGTAGAAAAGTTAAATCCGAAGCTGAATAAGATAAAATGAAAACTTTCGACACAACTTTCATATTTGATTAGCTAATACTAGCAGTTATACTACCGTGTCTGCTTTCTTCTTCTCAGGAAGTTCCAACCTTGGACTGTACTCTATTCGACGAAACATCGCGACAAACTTATCCCCATTATTACGAGTTACTTTCTTTCCTTCTTCCGTACTGTCCCTGATTTTAGACGCAACCATATCTGCATCCTATAAAGTACGCACATAATCTGATTGTGTAATTTCGAATAAATGGCGAAACTTTAAATTGAAAATTAGGAGAATATCTGTAATAAATTAATACTACCGACTACAATGAGTCGCCAACAAGATACATTCTATAAAATTATTTCGAAACAAACCCAGATTTTATTAATACCGGGGAACTGGGGAAGGAAAGGCATCATACACAATAAAAATAAGTATCTGAAGACATACTCACCATTTCGGTATCATCTACTCGTACAAATAAAGGATGTTCCGTAAAATGTTTTACCATCCAGTTATATAAATCTTTGACATCCGTGCAGATATAAACCAGACCCTATTTTATAAAACGCTTCGTAACTATTATGCTTATAAATGTTCTCTGCTTTACAACAAACTTTCGTTGAAAATTAAAATAATAAGATTAAATGCTCATTAGTATTGCACTCACCCCTACACATAGTAAAAATGCATATTCAGCTAATAACGTGTCGCTTATAATTCTCCACTTATGTTTTGCTCTCTTAAAATGTGGATCAGGATACAGGAAAAACATTTTGCTTATCTGTAAAGTATAACACACGTATTATCAAACACAATCTAGGTAGGTACTCATTCCTTGGTTTACATTTTTTTTAATTGAAATATTTTTAAGCGTACATATCTAGATAATCAAAAACGACCGTACTGTATAACCAAAACAGCATGATAGCAAAAAACACAAAACATACCGTTCCCTTACGAAAGAAGTTAGGCAAATATTTCATGGCATTGCTTCTCACGCATGCAATATTTGAATAACTACCAGGGTGCATTTTCCTCAAGGCCACTACTCTTTCTTGTACATACTGAGAAACTTTCACACGGATCTCCATTCCCAACATCAGTGTTTTAGGAAATAAGGGAGCCAATTCCACTGTACATCAGCAAACATCAAAGATCATAAGTTTTAATTTTATTTGCATGTACAAATAATATGGTTACGTACCTAGTAAGCCACCGTAACCGCAACCAATATCCAAGAACTCTACTTTAGAACCTTGGGTTTCGTCGAATTCGGGGTAGTACTCATTCCAATTCATTTCATCTGGAGATACAGGACTGCAACAAATAGAACAATGCGTTTTATTACAGACTTATTTACGTAGATTAGCAAACAGAGTATTGCATGATATTTCAAAGAGATCTTTTTGTAAAATATAATAGTTTAATGTGGTAAGTACTAGTCCATTATGTGGTCACAAATTGGATTGGAATGTGCTCTTTGTCTGTAGTGCCTCTTCTGAGGCAATAGACTTTTAAGCTTTTCATCTTCATCAACATCTTTGCCTTCGGTGACCTTCTGCCGTTTTTTCTCTTTTCTGATGATATCCATTCTTTCAGTTGCTACTTATTTGATCCACGACTTTTAGCTCTACTGGAAATCACTTGAAATGTAAATACTACCGGCGTCAATTTCTATTACAGTCGAATCCGCTTAGGTATATTTCAATTGAAAGTAAGCAGCAGCAGCATCATCTAAACTCTAAGCATCATCTAAACGCTTCTGTCTGAAAGAAATTCCAAGAAAAATGTGTGGTTCTAATTTTTGTTTCTCGATTGTCGATTCTAGATGAATCCCTAAATAATTATCAAAACCAAAACAATGATTTGTTCATAATATTATTATAATAATTAGCAAATAATAAATAGTAATTTTAACATGGTGCCGTTACCGCTACTAAAGTTCCACTGGTGACTGGTGTCTTGCTGGAATCTGTAAAACTAAAATTATTTTATTCAGTTCCAAAAAGCAGGTGAATTTTTATGAAAGTCCCTCCACCAGATTATGTGCTGTGGCTGCCTGAGTTTAGATATACTCGCTGAAGCGCGGAAGCTGCAAAATATATTTGTTTATACATAGGATTAAATTCACTTGCTTTGCTTGCCTGGGAGCTTTTCATCACTGGCAAGGGCCACAATATCCGGCTGTCATTTTCAAAAGAGGGATTTTATTTTCGTTTTTTTTCCACGAAAAGACGCAAAAATGGCAGCAAATCAAGATGATTCGTCTTCGGATGAAGATTTATACTGTCCTGCACTCCCACCGAATTTCAAGAAAAGCCAGGAAAATGGGTTATTTTATTTACAAATCAATTTACGCACATATTTCGTTCTGGCATTTGATATTCCCTATCTTTTTTCCATTTTTCCATGTCCTGAGGATACGTGCAGAGCTTTTCTCTGATACTATTATGCTTATTTACCGCAGAACCTCCTCAAATCAGCAAATTGGCCCAGTTCTTCCGCCTTCAATGCGTCAGCTACTGGAGAAAGCTGCAGAGTCCGCTGTTCTCCCCGTAGAAGTTCATCAGGAAGATGACGAAGACTCTGATTCGGTTTCCGATTCCGAAATTATTGGTCCTTTACCTCCAGATCATCCTTTGGCACAACGAGTAAGCATCAGTTCACTTCCAAAGAACAACGATTCGGATACTAAGCCGAAAAGAGAAGAATGGATGTTGGTTCCCCCAAAAAATAAACCTATTGCAAGTTTGGGGCTGGGTGCCAGAAAGTTTTTAGCTAGAACTCCTGCAGAGGCAAGACCTGATGACCAAGATGATGCCGAGCTGGAAGAGGAGTTAGAGAGGGCTGCTATAGAACAGCAAATGATAGACCAATACGATAATCAAATGGAGAAGATGAAGGATGCAGTAGCTAGCAAAAGCAAAAGGGGAGCAGAAAGTCTTTACGAAATACATCAAAAGGAGCTGAAAAAGAAAAGACTGGTTAGGTTTATTTTATTATTAATGTTTGTGCATCATGCGTGTATTCGCAGTTCCGCCAGTGCTGCTGGCATCAATAATGGATATCAATTATAATGGTCCAATGTTGGTGGGGGGAGGGGGTGGTAGTGTCTACTATATTTAAGCTGGGTATATGTGTTTCACCCCTAGGACACACACTTTCATAGTCCCAATTTCTTCCAGGGGGTCGGGAGGAACCATATTTGTTAGGTAAAGTCTAACAATTTATAATCTTAATCTCAGTCGAAGCCTTTTTCCAAACTCAGGTATAAAATTTCTGTACAGGGGGAGAAGAAATACTGGTGCATCCACAGACTAACACTTGACTATTAAACCAAATGAAGCCTGAGCCATTCAAGGTGTACGTTAGCAGCATGTAATATATTTAGGTAGTAGTTAGGTATTATGGTGTATGGTGAATACATGGCATTGGTACTTTGCTTTCTTTAAGCCTTAAGTTTAAGGTACCTACCTAATGGTAAACTAAACACTAGTTTGCATGTACCACTGTGCAATGTACATTCATTGTATTGTATTGTGTGTCTCCCTGTACAACCAGACGGCCCAAATTCTCAGAATTCACCCAAAAGAGATTAACTCAGGTAGCTAGACTTTCCGTCGGTTACACT
>JABASI010004637.1:0-13676 GCA_019776505.1 Tomocerus nigrus | reverse complement strand
TTGACCCCATTTTTATTCAGTGACCTACAATTGACCTCTAGATGACACACAGAAAATTTGAACATTGTAGGTCAATCCGTTCTAAAGTTATCGTGCACAGGGACAGACAGACGGACAGACAGACAGATACAGCGAAAGCATACAGAGCAACTGCGTTACTCTGAATAACTAAATATAAGTACAATGTGCAAGCGTGTAAATTAAAAGTTAAATAATTGATATTTGGTTATAGTGCTTTTTTGCGAAGACGTTATTTTATACTGCCATTAAAGAGACGGGCAGAATAATGTTGATGAAGATGTAATTGAATGTCTATTGCTTCAATTTTCCAGAGGCTGGCAGTTGAGTTTGGGGAGTTTTATTTTTATGATGGTGAGGCTATAAGATTGTAAATTAAGATTGAGATGGAAATGGATAGCCGATATGAATAGTTGGGTTCGTTTGAAGCTCTTTTAATAGGGAGGGGAGTTTTATGAAAAGAGACACGCTAATGGCAGTAGGCTCCGTAATAATAACGGGAGGTGTTATACGGAAAATGAAATGTGAAAGTATAAAGTAAGTTCACATCCTTATTGCATCTTTGATGGCCTATTCACACATATAGGAGTGTCTTGTTTGATAATAATAGTTTTATGAGGAATTCTTTTTTACTTAGTTACTTTATCTGGGGCCGGGTAGTTTTTGTGACCGTTTCAGTGTCTGATGCACTAATGTAGTTAGTATGTAGTATAAAAACGGAAGGAAGGTATGCTAGATAGATAGATAGTGAAAAGGAATTTGTGAACAACATGGCCGTTAATGTTAAGTAAGTTAAGTTAAAGTAGAGTTTGAAACATTCTGTTTGTAGGTCTTCTCGCTAAGTATCTTTCTGCGAGAGGAGTATAAGAGAAAGTTTACTTTGTTTAGAAGAATAAGAAGAAGAAGAGGAGGAGGTGATAGGAGAATGAGAGAAAGAGAGAGAGAGAGAGAGGTCGGAGCGTGTACGTGTGTTTCGGTGAACAAGTGCTGTGAGAATTTGAGGAGGAGAGTTGGCATTATTACGGGAAGTAAAAACAAGAGAGAAAGAGAGGATTCCGTATAAAACGCATTAAAGAAAGTGAAAAAGTGAGTTAGATATATTAGATGATATTAGTTAGATAATGCCTACCTGGTAATGCCTCGCACGGAGCAAAGAGTGAATCAGATCGTAAGCCGCGCAGATGAATATGATGGTTATTCCTTGCTCTTTCGTGAACATCGCCGCTCCTGACAAAAGAACCGCAAGGGCCAAGTAGAGCAAGCTGATGAGAAAGAATCGGCTGCATTTTTTCAATTGGGAGACGGGCACAGTGGCCCGAGCGTTGTTATTATTGTTGTTATTCTTGTTCTTGTTTTTCCCTTTGCTTTTCGGCTGATTTTGCGTCGACGGCTGCAGCTGTTGCTGTCTCGGAGGATCTTGACCTGGCAGGGTAACAGGTTCCGGGTTGTAATGATACTTGTCACGGTATTTAACGTGGCTGACGTAGAACAAGAAGGAGGCGAGGGCGAAGAGAGTCGCTCCTACATCCGCCCGCCCCACAATCCCCGCCACAGCCTCCGTGTGGATCGGGTGCGTTGCAAACATCAGTGATGACGTCAGCACGGACAAACTCCGATTTGCTGTTGACAAAATGCTCCCGCCCGCATTCGGACTTCGAAAAACGATACGGGCCACTCGCGTAAATAACCAGGTGGTCGCCGTGTGCAGGATCACATTCGTCACGTGGTACGGCCAAGGACTAAATCCAGAGAAATAGCAATTGATCCGGAATGATAGAGTTGTCAAAGGCCGAAATGACTTATGCGAGCCACTGTGGGCCAGAGATGTTCCCCAAAAGTCATTGCTCCACATCTCCGTCCATGGAGTCGTCGGCAGCACATCTTTGTTTGACACAACCGCACGACTGCAAAAAAAAAGACAAAAATATTATAATGAGATGGTTAACCCACTTATACCTTTGGCTAAGCTTATTTTTATGCAAGTCTTTTTGCAAAGAGCCTCCTCACTCCAAAACTACACACATCCTGCTCTTTTTATGAGCCCTAACCATACAGTGGCATTCATGTCCCCAAATCTAATACTTATGTACTTTCAAACTTTGAGTAACGAGAAACGTAATTGGAGGGAGGAAAGTTATGCTCATTCAGTCTCCAGTCTAGACTCCCACTAACTGCCTATGATAAATAAACGAAAATCACTGACAATGCTGCATTTTACGACCCGTTCCCCTTTTATATCCGATATTATGTATATGTTTGCTGTATCTATCAATCAGCCTTAACCCCAAAATACCATGTAATTCTACAATAATATTGTTACATCTACAAATACCTACTGTCAACTTCAACATGAAGACACAACTACGCTGTCTATCTCCTCGAATAAAAGTTTTGTTTATAGCTACCTAGTCAAAATATTTTTTGCTCTTATATTTACGGAACAAAGGGTAAATAAAGTTTTCTTCGACCTATACCTACTTACGTAAGCAGTATGGAATGTTTCTACGACTATCCTCCGACTCATGCAATATAACTTTCCCACAAACAACTCACAAATAAATGTTTTTCTAGACTAGCAAAACGGAAAGCTTCTCTCCGAACATTTTCCAATGGAATTAAAATGTATATCTTAAGATCTGTATATGATAATGCTGTTACTATTGCATAAATATCCCAATTTCCCTCATACATAAATCCATCCATAGCTAAATCAACGGGTAGCGTACTTAAGTGTACTAAGCATAAAATCACATAACGCTGAAATATTTTCATGCATTTGTAGGAAATGGGAAGGGAAATTCTAAAAAATGCGCAGAGAATACAAAATAGACAGACATTGACAGAAAAATCTGTCAAAAAGGTTTTATTTTGTTCAGATATTCTTGAAGTGTTACGTACTGTTATTGTACGTTGTCATTTTGCATCAACTTTTTGCAATATTCAGTCCCTCCTTACAAATCCCGTCTTTCAAGTTATAGCACAGGATTTCTAAACAAGTAAACTACTGAGACACATAATTTTGAGGTAAAAATTCCTCTACATTTTTGAAATTCACGGAATAAAGATATTGAATGGTACTTTGTGGAATGATAGTGGTGCGGTCGTTGTATAAAATGGAAAAGAATCGAATGCGCCTACAATGTACCGTGTGAGTGAGTAAGTAAGAAGACGTAGGCAGTGGGAAGTGGACTATAATAATGCAGAGAGTAGCAGTGGATGAGTGTAAAAGATTTGTTGGGAGAGAGTAGTATGTCTCTACAGGTAGATAAGTAGGAGAGAGTTGGTCGGGGTCATAAAAGGAAAAGTTTTGGCGAGAGAGAGAGAGAGAGTCGTCTGGTCTTTGGAAGAGAGAAAGGAAGAGCGGATTCTTTACAGGAGGAGCTGGCTGAAGTCGACAACAGTTCAGTTTCTCCGGTTGAACGTTGAGAGAGGATTCTGACTATTCTCGCATGATGAAAAACAGGAAGGAAGCTAAGGAGAGTTCTCGAAGATTTGGCTTTTTTGTGCTCAGGAGTTGAAAGAGTGTGCGAGTTAGAGAAGGAAGAGGGAGAGGAAGTCAAACAGACAAGAAATACGGTCCGCTGATTTCCACAAACATGATCGTCAAATTGTCTTGCTATAACTAGTAGCCTACTCGCATATGCATTTCTCCTCTTCAAACCGTCTGTCTCTGCTGTCTGATGGAGTTTGGCGGAGGCGCTCCGTGACTGACCCTCCTGTACGCTGTACGAGGAGGAATACAAATAGCGAGCAGTCACTCACTCACTTTGCTCCAGTTTCCTCACAGCAGCAACTTATTTACCGTAGGCCTCCGTAGGTATCTGTCTGTCGAGGGAAGGACGGATCGGAACAATTTTAAAGTCGAGTCCGCCGCTTTCGGCTGGTTGGGCCGGGCCCGCCTCTTTCTCTGACTTTTCTTTCCCATCCTTTCCCCTTCTTCTTGCTATGCACATTTCTCCAAACTTGGGTCTTGGCTGTCTAGGCCCGCGCCTCATTCTTCTCTGCCTCCCCATTACTCTGAGCCACTTAGTCAGTCTGCTGCATTTTAGTGGAACATCAAAAGTCTTTAGCCGTCAGTGACACCAAGGCATCACCAGCAGCACCAACACCAAAATTGGCCAACAATCCATCGATCCCAAACATTCATTTTTTATCTTACACACCATTTCCTCTACATAATGCATTTCGATTGAGACGAGAGTCTAACTCACGACCATTATACTCACTCAGCCCATTTAAATACACAGTTCGCCTCACCAATTCAATCTTCCTCTCTTTTTCTTCCCGACTAAGCCACACTGCACTACTCCATGCTCCATGTGCTGTGTGTATACAAGTAGCAAGACTGTTCTACTAGCTATAGCAACCACGTCCCAATATAAACCCAAAATTCACATTTCCAAATCTGCACGAGTTTTCTTAATGCACTATAGACACCTACCTACTTAAAGTTCCTAACTTCAGATTATTACACAGTACATTGGTGCATTCTCTACAACTGAAAAGAGTTTCAGGGACAGAGGCCTACTCCTATTACTTTTGTACCTTCTTAGGCATGGATACAAGTCCGAATAAAATCAATTTTTCACATTTACATGTAAATTGTCCCATTTTCTTTTGCATCTTCTTTTTAACTAGAGATTTTGACGAAAAGTTGAAACAGACACCAAAAGTTCAAAATTTTACCCTCGAGAAATTATAATATTGAGATCGGGTGGGGGCCTGATTTTTCTCATATTAAAGAGAATATTTAACATTCTAACCGAAGAAATAGGCCAACATCTCAGAATTGTGGAGTAAAATGCTGTATGAAAATGGGACGACTATAAATGTCAAAAATTTAAACTCTCCAACTCGTGGACTGTATTCTGCTTTTAAGTGTGTGTCTGCTCGGTATATCTACCCATACCCAAAGATAACTGATGTATTTTCTACAATTATAGGCATAATAATATTATAATACTAGACTAGATGAAATACTAGCATTCCGTAATTGTTTCTAATTGTCTTATACCATTATCAGTAATATTTATTATTGTAATTGCTGGTTTCTCAAGTAGAGTACAAATTAACAGTGCTAAATGTACACAAGTTTATTCGACATGACCTCTCTCCCTAATTAACATTACCACAGCAGCCATAAATGTTGGGAAACATCTCTTGAAATTGAATAACTTCGTCTACTAGTCATAAATTATTTTATGACTGTGACATTCAAAATTCCCATTTTATTGAGCTAATGTTGAATTTCCTCCTTAGGCATTAAGAATGTTGATGGCGTTTTTATTATCCTTATAATTTAATAACATGGCAATGTAGCCTGCATACATCGCATCTATATTATTACAGCCATTATTATTGCATAGGCACATACATAACTCTTCAGACTAAGCATAATAAATTAATTTTCTTGGTGTAACGTTCCTTTTATTGGCTTTATCTGTAGGAGCAAATAAAGCCATTTTATTTCTATACTAATAATAGTAACGTTCAATTTAAATTTGGCATTATAATTCTTGAGAGCAACAAAGTTATATTTTTAATGAGCAACACAAAAGGAGTTTTGGAAAGTCATAATGCTACCAGATGAAATGATAATAAATAAGAAATTGTAACTGCTGGTGTTTCTCCCTACCGGTCACTACTACATAATATAGTCTGTTTACTGTTTCTGAAACAAACGGTGAAAAATTGACTAGGTATTCGTTGAATATTGTTAGCTGCTTGGAGCGGAGGATGTTACTGCGGCGTTTTTTGTTTACCTTAGGGTAAAACAACGTCCATACGTATCTACTCTATCATTTATCCATATACAGTGACAGGGGATAGGGAAACGGGAGGCAGAGGCTAGCTAGGTAAGATTTCGTCAGTAACCTGCGTCTATTATTCATCTAACATAATGTGGAGAGTGTGTAAGTGTGTAGAGAAAAGGAGTCTAAGTAGGAGCGTACGCATGCATGAATGTAAATGTAAGATAAAAGTAAAGTGCAGTCTCGGACAGAGAATGATGAATGAACTACAATTTCGTCTGAAGGGACATGAATAGTTGAGATGGGCAAAGTTGCGTTCCATTGCCATAGACTAAGTATTTTTTCATGTTCGATGCCACGGGAAGTATGGAGAGAAAGGGTTGAAATGAATGTTTTGGAAAACCTCTAGTGTGTATTTATATTATCCTGTAATTTATTGTAAAACTTGAAATTGGCCAATACTGTGAGTAAGTATACTATAATTTCTGCTTACTGTTGGACTTATAAGTACAATGCTACATAAGCTGCTGATTTAGCGAAATTTGGAATGATATTTTAGAGTGAGAAATGATTTGGAAGGCGAGAAGAAAAACTGTTATATGCAAATTGTTAAGAGGAGCATCAATAGGCTGGGCGTAAATAATGTCGGCACAGGTTTTAAAATGATTCTAGTAAAGGTTGGTTGGTAGGGAAAATATATATTTTCCATTAGCAGGGCTGGAGAAAGTGGTTATTTGAGTATGCAAAGGAAAGTCGCTAGATAGGAGAATAAAATGGCTTAGTCGTCCGATATAAAGAGGGACATTTCCTTCATTCAATTCTAAAGGGAGGATAAAGTAGCGAAATGTAAATACATAATAATAGAATATAATGTACGGAGAGTACATGAAAATGCACATGAAGTGAAAGCTTCTGGGTAATAAAGGGAAAAGGTATTTATATTTACAGTGGAAAATATATGGTAGCCTATTTTCTTTGTTGAGCGTTGCGGACTAAGTACCCAGTAAGCTCTGATGGAGGTAATACAGAAAATTTTTATATTCTCTTCTGATTGTACTCCTTGGTGGTGTTGAGAGAAACTAAAGTCATGAACATAGCAATTTAAGTGCGTAGCGCTCCTCGGATCCCAGTTCATCCCGTGGAAAATATAATAGGAAAATCTAAGACGCTCCCTCAATCCCATTCTTCCCTCACAGTCGAAAAACGTAAATTCGGCCAAAAAATAAAGGAAAGAGTGACGGAAGGACTGATTTGCGACTCCCAAGTTGTGTAGTTTCTACCATTTCGGGAAATGGAAAAAGGAGTACATTGAAAAGTTATAGAACATGAGGAGCCATTCAAGGAAACTGCATACGAAATCCCAGCAGCCAGAAAGGTAAGCATTCTCCACTAGTCCTGACGAGACAAGACTCTTTGCTTTCTCCTTGCTTTCTCCTCTTTCTAATGTATATGCACTATTTATACACTCACTCACGCCGAGAGATACATATGCATCTACATATTATCCCCCGCTCTTCCATTCCACTCCGTAGATACATAAATAGCTCTCTGCAGCAACCGGCTATTCCACATCCACAATGTTATGCACATAGAGACACACTCCTTTCTTCCTTGGCATACATTCCATTCCATTCCATACTCTCTCTCTCTCTCTCTCTCTCTCTGTCTAAGTGTATGTGGTGGTGGGTGGTGTGATGTGAACTTATGTATATAGAGCATCGTCAGCAACTTTCCAGATTTCCTCTCTCCATTCTCCTCACTCGTCTGTCTATCCTCGGCTCAGGGCTCAACTCAAGAGAAATGAATCTCTACAACTAACTCCAAATGTAAAGACATGATAGCTGAATAGAAAGCAGCAACTTTCAGGCCTTTCACAATTATAAACCATGCAGAATCTGGAGTGAGACGGAAATAAGAGCACTGAGGCAGGGAAAAAGCAGACACACAACCAGAGGACCCTTCACTTCCTCTCCTCTGACTTTCCACTTTCTCCAGACGCCGCTCCGTTCGCACCCCAACACACACTATTTAATTATAAGTACCCAACACTGCTAATGCATCCACTCTTATATGTTAAATATATAGCTATATATATATGTATATATATATCTACACATACATATATCCTTTTTCTCTTATGCCCACCCACCCATACCACGGTGCAGTAGTGTCTTAGTATAGCACGAGAAATAATTACTTGCAGTCTGAGACAACTAAAGCATGCCGCATACCTGACAATTAATGCTAAACACTTTCTTTCCTCACAACTGCTAACTACTTATTGCCCAAGGAACTTTTATAATGTGTCTGCATGCATGCAACCTAATTGCTATATTATGCAACATGCAACCGTTTTCAAAATTCACGTGAGGGCGCTAGGGAAATTCCAGGAAATTCTGTCATTTTCTACAAAGTAAAAGTCAACAAAGTATCCGACAGTATTCATCAACTGCCAGAATGACAGTTAACTTAAAACCACTTCACTTATATCCTCCTCGCAAACTAATCATAGCAATTTACCATTTCTCTGCACTGCATAATTTCAGCATGCATAATGTATTGCACCCATTAATAGCACAGAGGTGATTATTACTTAAGGCCGAACTATTTTTTCAATTATGTAAACACATTATCCTATTTACTTATCGTTATCAGTTTTCACGATATATCTAATAATAAGTAGGATTGTAATAGAAGGGAATAAACGATTGCCGGAATTCGTTTCGTGATTATGAGACAAAACTAAATTATGTAATTTCTAATCGTTTACTTCCCTAGTCACTACAATATAATATTGCAATTTTGTGTATCAATAAAGGAAATTATTCTATTTAGATATAAGTAGTTAGCGATATTAAATATAATTTAAGGATATATAACTAATATTTCCTTTGTAAATGCATCCTTAAACATCAAATCAAAAATGTGACACTAATGAATAGTATTAAGATTGCAATGCAAACATGGCTAGGGAAGAAAGTTGAGGCTTGTATAATATTGAGAGTAGGAATTTATTTATGCAGAGGAGGCAGAGGAGGAAATCCTGCTTTAATGTAGGGATGCGTATTAGTAAAGAGAGAAAGCGAGAGTACCTAACTGCACTTTCCTCTCACTTGACTGCCTAAAACTTGGCTGTTCAGCTAAGTTTAGATGGGATTGTGTTGTTGCTTTTGAGGGCGAGTTTTTGCCTGATGCCACTTCCTTTTCGCTTAACTTTAAGAATGGCTGGGCACGGACAGAATTTCTCCGTCTATTCACATCCATTCGTTCACGTTCATACTCATCTCCTTAAAATACATCCGCTTCATTCATTCATTCTCTTCCCTTCCGCTCAATACTCTCTATCTGTTTCACAGTCAATCTTTATGCATAGCAATGGCAGTTTTCACACAGAAAAGCCCTACATAATGGAATAAGCTGGGAGAGAGAGAGAGAGGACTCATATCTTTTGTGGCAGGAGCCACATAACAGAAAGCCAACCAACCAGTCAGCATCTGCCAAAAACTTGAATCGTTACGTATTATCTATTATATCTCCAGCCCTGACTGCTAAATACCAGCAGACCTACTGCATGCATAACACAACACTTAATGCGCTCCACTCCTACCATTCATTATTCCCCCTACTTCCCCTTTTTGTCAATGACTTATGTGCCTCAGGACTGGTCTCTTTTACAACTGTCGGGATATACATTATACACAGAATTACACAAGTGCGTGGCTAAAAGAGTTAAAGCACAATAGAAGATAGATGCTAATCTATTGTATACAGCATTGGTAATGACAAGATTCCTAGGAATCCTACCTGATTCGAAGACATTTGCTTAGACTATTATACATTCTACCAAAATAAAATAAATGCACAGCGAAAGAAAAAAGTTTTTTTAAGCATCTTGGCTGTTATCTATGGTTTAATTTAAGGATATCAGTAAATCTGGTTTTTCTTCAATTGCGCCCAAATGGCTTTGTGCAGACGAGATAATTTTTTAAACTACTAGCATACACTTAACTCTGAGTACTTGTAAGCAATTTTTTGTTGACTAGACTAATTGTGAGTTATTTTTAGATGCATATAAAGAGATTGCTAACGTCGAAGCTGTTGGATATAGTGGAAGCCAATTAAAGCAGTAGCAAAGCCTACTGGTGAATAAATATATTATTATGCAGTTAGGTCGAAGCGAGAAGCCTAGGTAGATTCATTGGTTATAGTATAAGTACGAGTGGAGTCGGTACAAGTTTAATACTAATCAGGATCAACGGAGCTCAATGGCTCTCCAAAGAATACACTCACACTTGTATTTGTGCTCGTTGCAGAAAAACTCGAGTCATTCACCAAACAGAACTCATCGGGGTATTAGTCCAGAAAAAAGACAGATTGCCAAAGGAACGAAAGATGTAATTGATTGATCTTCGGTGGATAGCGTAGCTACACAAGAATTTTGTACTTTGCAGACGAGAAGAAAGCAGAGCAAGCACAATCAGCGAACCAAAACCAACGAGCCTTAATTAACCAAGCCAAACGACCATTGTCTCATGTATCATCAATTCATCGCCAGCTAAGCTGAATCAAGCCTCTGGACGAGTATTCGGTGACTATTCTCACTTAGCCGCCTGTCCGACCACGCCACCACTTTCTCAACTCCTTCCCTCCTCTTATCACTCACGGCAAACCAGGGTTCCGTCCGTCCTCATTTCACCTCGCACTACTTTCCCATTTACTCCTCAATCAACTCAACCAAACCGAACACTCTTTACGAACACATTTATCTTGGCGGCAGTCGGAAATGCCGAAGATAATTTATTTCTACAGAATTCTATCTTAAGCTACCTACACAATATAAATATATATAAATTTCTTTTCAGCACATAAAGCCTTCGCTGAATTTTACCAAAAATTTGCATGTAAAAATTCCAAATTAATAACACATTTAATCAACTTTTAAATTTCCCTCAATTAATTCCGAAATTATAAAGCTATGTGTTCAGAATTGGTTTGTGGAAGAAACCCTGGTGTGGTGGTAAGTACAAAGGTACGTTCACATCAGTAACTGAGTAGAGTAAACTCGCGGGCGGACAAAGGAAAACAAAAGAAGAAAAAGTTGAGGCTGAATAGGATGACATAGGATGCACTGCTGCCAGGAGGCATCGACTTTGGCATTGGGAGTAGGAAGAAAACATCATGAGCCATCGGCAGTGGTCCAAAAACCATATGAGCCAACACCAATTAACAAGACCATCGTCTAAGGATTACTTACCTTATCGGACGATGGAGATAAGAACTAAGACCAATGACATGGAGCAGCTACTACTCTTCACTTGGCGCCGCAATTATAGTCTGCCTCCATACACAAGAGACTGAGCTGAATGCTGCTGGAGCCTATAATGGCAATGGCCCTATTCCTCTTGTGCATTATGTACGTACGTACATCTTTTGATGTGTGTGTACTAGACTCTGGCAGGTACATGCTACATACACGTCCGTGGTATTACGAGGCCACTTTCTACTATAGTGCCTGGTAGTAGTAAATATAGTTGCCTCTATGCATAGTGTCCCTCTCCCTATCTCTCCATGTATATGTATGTACGTAAATGTAATTCACAGATTCCCAACTATTATCTCCATGTGCAGACGTTGTGTCTTGTGTGTGCGAGGACTGATAGTGACATAGGCCTCAGATGGACTTTCTCCCGATTCCTTTGGCATAAAAAGTAGGAAGCTGGCGGCACACACTCACACACACATGTATGGCTAACTGCAAAATGGATGTAACTAGGAAGAGGAAGCATGGTCCACAGTATTCAATGCATGGAGTGAGTGTGTGTGTGTGTGTGTGTGTGTAGCAGTGGGTCGTCTCGTCGGTGAGTTGTATTAGAGGACATGGTTTGGTGGGTAGTTGAGTGAGTGGACTAGATTGGGATAGAATGGAGTGGGAGAGAGAGTCTGGACGTGCTATGGGTGTAAGTAGAGCGATTGGTATAGGAGAGATAACGGAAGGGGCTTAGATTAGTTGGACTCTGCTATTTTCGGATGCAAGGGAAGGGAAAAGAAAGTAAGTAGGTAGCTGGGTGGCTGGCTGTGTGTAGCTGCATGGCTAGTATAGTATATTATTATCTGAATGGTTTCTGTACAGTTGTATGTACACTAACGAGACAGACTACATTCATATTATAGTCTCCTTGTTCTTCTATGTGCGGACTATCCTTTCTTTTCCCTCCCATTCTGTTCTATTCCATTTGAGAATAATCCTTTTATTTCGTTCTGTTGTCTCAGTCTATTCTCTAGTGCTGTGGCCCAGTTGCTTTCTCTTTCGCTTTCCCTCTCATCTTATCTCGCTCGACTCGAGTCACTGCAAACGAAGCTAAACTAAATAACCGCCCACTTAAGTTTAACTTGCACAATTCCACCAACACTCTCTGCTCCCGTTGTAATAGCCGCTTTATATCGGATTGCATTAGCTGGCTACCTCACTTTCATTCTCTATTTTCCCATCCTCCTCCTATGTGTGTGTCCCTCTACTTTCTCCTCCATTCTATTGTGTTTGTGGATGTGTACATTTTACTTCCTCCAATCCAATATATTTATAGTCTCTCTCTCTCTTGTGTATCTCTCGACGATGACTAGGACACATTTAGGCTCCTATCCCCTTAACTATTATTTACTCTTGTTTGTCTAGAATGTATTGCATTAGGAGAGAGTCGATGCCATAGCACAGGGCATCACACAGCCTCTGTCTCTGAATGTCTATCGCCTGACTAGAACCAGTTAGAGTTAGCATTAAAGTGCTAGTGCCAGCTGACTCTCATCTCATCCCGTCGACAACTAAATGCTCTTTAATGCAGCCTAATGTAATATAACCTCCAAAGGAGACTCCTCCTCTGGCAAAAAACATCCTGGCGAATTCCTGACTTTAATTCCACTCGAGTACCCTTTGGCAGAATAATATCAGAGAGCATGTCATTAATGAAATAAATCATAGTCCATTACAGCAATTAATTAATATCTTTAGCTACTCCTGTTTCTTGGCTGTGGTTAAGGTCAGCTCCACAATTCTCAACATCCGTCCCTTGTCAATTGTCAACGACTTATACTTACTCAAAAGAGCATTTCTATTTCTTTAGATCCTGTTGCTAAACCCAAGTTAGACTTTTACATCACTTTTTATTATCTAATAAATGAGATTATAATGTAAAATGAAATTTTTTCCCTTTATAAGCTTCACTTAATATCAAACTTTTGCAGCCATTCACCAGATTATTTGACTGGCAATAACCGGAAAATAGAATCACGCACCCACAGTCAGTTCTCATCCATTTGCTTTGTCCATTGTGTCTATAAAAGTGGATATTCCCTTCAAACTCCCGAATCAGTTTAAATGAACACAACTGAGCCATGCACATGCTCTCTCCATTCTGAAGACAAGTCAATTCTTCGTGCATTTCTTTCACATCAAAGGATATAATGCTGTAGGGCCTTCCTAATATTATTTACGTCTTCCGTTCTACTAAAGATCAATTCATAGCAACTAGCAACAAATAAATACTGTTATACCCGAAATAAATCAGAAAAGCTAAAAGACACTATAATGCATAGAAGTAGGTCTAGTCTACCATACAAGTATAGTATTAACGTTTCCCTTTTCTAAATACCCCGATATACTCATTTTCCCTTCAGATTCAAAAATTTACAATTAAACGATACACATAACTATTAAGGAATGATGACACAGACAACAAGTAAATAAATGATTTGTAAAAATTACAAACTAGAATTCAATGTCAATTTGCACATAAAATTTCCAACGTCTTCAGAATTTTAATGTATACCTACTATATTTTATGAACTGATCATTAAAATAATTTCCTCCTTTTTCGGGTTACCTACATGGAAACTTTAAAAGCTGTTCTTACA
>JABASI010004636.1:0-12501 GCA_019776505.1 Tomocerus nigrus | reverse complement strand
GGAGGAGGAAGATGATGAAGGAGGCGAAGAGGAGGGTGGGGAGGGCAATCCTCCGGCGGAAGCTTCGGAGGACTCTTCCTCCTCGTCGGAGGAGGAGGACGACGACACGGACGAAGAAGAAGAAGAGGGAGAACAAGAGGAGGAAAAAACCCCGTCGCCTCCAGTCCTAGTGCGGGAGGTGGAGCCAACGGAGGAGGAGTCGGAGGAGGAGTCAGAGGAAGATGAGAGCGAGGACGAAGCCGAGGCTCAAGACCACAGCGACGACGACGCCGTTCAAACTCAAAAGGCGCCAGTCGCCCCTGTCGCAGAAGAAGAAAGCGAAGAGGAGGAGGATGAAGAGGAGGAAGAAGAAGATGCTGAAAGTGAGCAAGAGGCTGGGCAGGGCGGATTTCTTCAACCGCAGCTGCAGCCCGAGAAGGAGAGCGACAGTGAAGAGAGTGAAGAGAGTGAGGAGGAGTCTGCGCCTACTCCGCCCCCGCCCCCCACCCGTAAAAGGCCGTACAAAGCTACAGAGAGAGAGGAAGGGAAACGAGGGACGAGAGCTAAGAAGTCGAGTCCGGTGTACCGGGAGGTGGAAGAGGAAGATGAGGAGGAGGAAGAGGAAGCGCAGCCGCGGAAGGAGGAGGTGGCGGTGAAGAAGCGGAAGCCGAGTGAGAACAGGCGGAAGTGCGGGCGCTGCGGTGGGCAGGAGGGCAGGAGTCGCGGCAGATGGCCCTCCAAGTGGATCCACTGCATCAAGTGCTCTGTCTGGTACCATCAAAACTGCGTCGGCGTCCACGGCAAGTACAGATTCTCCTGCGACTCTTGCACCTAAGCCCCTTCCCGCCCCCACGCCCTTTCGCCCATGGCTCGCCGATCTAGAGAGAAAAAACGGCTGCAGACCGGGAGCGTAATGAGGTCAGTCACCCGGCATTTAGATCCGCTCCTCCACATCTACGTTCCGATTTGATCATTCCCGCCTCCCATCCTCATGCCCGCCCACCATTCAATGTCCCGTCCCCTCCTCTGGCTATTTATGGAGTTTTGTAGGCTGACTGTGCCGGAAAGTGTTGGCTGTGGCTCTGAGCCACGCCGCTCCAACCCGGAATGGAAGTGAATGGATTCTGTTCTACAGCTGGCCACAAATGTTGATGGGGCAAGGCAAGAGGATGGCGTTCAGTCAGAAATGTCCGAATTGCCTCTCCTGTTTCCACTTGGGGACAGTGTCCGTTGACGTTGTGGATGATCGATGGCTTTGCGGGAGGGATGTGGGCCATTCATACCCATAGAAAGAGAAAGGCATGACACAACGAGTAACTACAGGGGAGGTGCATCGGAGGGACATGAACATGTCCAGCCCAGTCCAGTGTATGTTGGTGATAGTAGTATGTTGGGTGGGATGGATGTAGGTCGGTAGCCGTTCGCACGCACAGTCTCTCTGACAGCTCAACGCGAGGATATTCCTTTCCCTTGCATTGTAGGTGGTGCGGAGCAACGGATGGCGGGCTGGAGCGGCCAACACAGTTGCCTAGGGCAGCAGGATACTTACTTTACCAGTCTAGCTAGAATGGAGATAATTATTTATTTACTCATTCCCTTGGTTTTCTTACGTTTTTACTTGTCCCGGGGGACGACATAGAGAGCCATGCCAATTCCTCTGAAAAATTCTGAGCGTTGAGAGTTGAGAGGGCAAAGAAAAGAGCCCAGTGAGTCGTTTCATGTTGCTAGCTACTTTAATGTATCATAGTTTCGTTTAGTTTTTATTGTTCAAAGAAAGGCCATAGCCCACAAATATGCAAATTAAATACTTTAATATATTTAGGTACCTAATTATTTAGTCTTCTTTAGCCGAAATTTGACGCAACTTGACATACGACGTCAACGTGGGTCGTGGGCTGTAACTTAGGTCGACTGACTAGCATGCCAGTCGACCCTTGGTCGTATAGCTGTACAAGTCTCCGAAGTGAATTCTCCGAACTTACAACAAGTCGAGTGTTGTTGCAACTTTTGGTTGCAAACAATTCCTATCCATGGTGACAACGACTTTACAACCAAAATTGCAACCAAATTCTCAGACTACCTACATGTTTTATTTTGGTTGTAGCACTAATTTTGCAACAAAGTTAGAACCGACCTCAGAATGAGCTGCTTGAGAGCATCATCTGTAGGGGAGCAAGGAGAAAAAGTCTGCACGGTCGACCGGAGAGTAAGAATGGGATTAGTCAGGGTCCCTCCCCTCATTGTCGTCGTTACGCATGCCATCACCCGCTGCCACGGAACTGCTTTGATATTAAATAGGGCGTGGTGGGTCGTGTGGGTGAATGAAGATTCAACTTCCTCCTCCTAAATAAGCACACTTCAACCAAATGAGCCCTCGAGGCTATTTATTCAATTTGGGCAAGTAATTCTTGCTCTACATCTACCCGGAAATGTCAACGAGTTATTTTCAAATGCAGAGATGTGGCCCTTCAATGTCCTCATCATTCCTTAACGAATAATTCCTAGAAGCATTTGTCCATTTAGATAGCATCTGCCTACTTTCCTAGCGCATCTTGCTAGAAACAAGTGTCCGAATAGATGCCGTAGCATATTTGTCCATGATTTTCTCGGTTTTCTGTGATTTCCTTATAAATGTTCCAATAACCAGTATTGTCCAGTATTTGCCAAAACGGTATGTAAATGCAATAGTGATAGAAATTGTCCTTCTGCCTGTGGAATAGAAACACAGCTCTGGCCACCACAAAGAAGGCGTCCCTTCTTTGCCGGCGATGTATCTTTCTCACGTTTCCCCGGCTTGACTGTGGCAACCACTGTGGGCAATTTTTAATTTATTTCTCGTAGCTATATACCAGGTAACAGTTTAATGTCATGGCTATGTTTTGCCTATTTCATTCTGAACCTCCTCGTTCTCGTTGCTGACAGAAAAACGCTAAAAGCATTATGGATACGTTGAAGATTGATTACAGTAGTATTTTTGGGGTAATCATTTCCATGCTCGTTTTGGTTTTTTTAACGTCCTTCATCTCATCATTGTACATTCCCCCAGGACTGCAGCTAATTTCATAATCCGTTTTGCCCTCTAAACGTTGACAATGCAATGTGTTTAGTAAGTGCAGAGATAGTCTCGTTAGTCGTTATTCGTCTTGCATATTCAGTTCAAGACTGACAAATCAGGGATTTTGACTTGAGTCCGTTATTTTCTCAGTAGCTCACTCCACGTTTCCAATCCGACTTCTTCGTTTAGGGCTTCCTCTCCTTGTAGCTAATTAGCTACTATTGTGCTGTAGGTACTATTGTACCCTTCCAAAGGACAGGGCAGAGGTTACTATGAAGACCTATCCCGATACCAGCCACAGGTTTCATCTGATCACAGGCTCACACGGATCAAGGGATATTAGGGCCTCTTTCAGATTTCAGTGTCGCATCGCTCATACTCTACTGACTACTGACCCATCAACTACAGCTATTACTACATAGGTAGGTTGCTACGAATTTTAAATTCATTCCACTCTCATCAAAACATGAGAGAATTAAAGAGATGTTCCTTGTGAACGGTTTACATTTACAGTGTCCGTATCTACGACAGGGAACTTTGTGTGTGAGAATGCATTTGCGACGGCTCAGAAAAAACGAAAGGGATCGTAGCCAATGTTAATGGCTACATAAGTATTCAAATATTTTTAGATTTATTGCTGCAAAAACCAAAGGGGCTGATAGAATTCCTAGTAGGTAGGTTCTTAATAAATAGCTCGATCTATGAAGATTACACTTAAGTAGTGCTTCTACCACTAGTCAGGTTGGGTTGCGGTAGTCCGGACCTTGCTCTCTTTCAATTTCCCGCCAGTTGATTTATTGCTGAAATGTAGGCGAGAAATGGTAGTCCAGTTTTAAACAACCGATTTCCTCGTGCGAGCATTGCATTTCTGAGGACGGCAGGGCAGGGGTTTGGCGCTGGGAATGTTTTCTATTGATCATCATGCAATGCACTAATCATCAGTTAGCAGGCAGGTAGGTTGAGTAAAAAAGGTATTTCGTCTAAAAGTAGCAACTGTGTACCTTCCATGAATGAGCCATAGAGTTATATTTAGTATAGTTGTCTGTACGAGTGTGTACGTAGTTAACCAATTGTTATTTTTACCAGCAACCAATCAAGTATCTCAAGTATGTAAGTAGGATTCTTAGTTTCTCAGCAGACAGACATTTGTCTGCCTAAAATTATTTTTTATTTTTGTATATACAACTTCATAGTAGTACGGTGTAATATTTTTTGAGGTAGAGACAGAGCAACGTTGATTTACACAAGAATAGTATGCTTTGTACATCTCTGCTCTTTAAAATTGTACAGTCAGTAGTCAGTACCAATGTATACTATCACATTACTAGCTATAAGGCTATAGGGACTGCCATTTAATGCTTTAACCTGGTCGATTTTGCAGCATGGCGTTAGGTTTCGTCTGATCTGGGGCGTGAGGGGCATTGCCACCGTTCTAAGGAGCCTCAGGGCAAATCAATGCACAGAAGGTGTCATATTTACTTAAAATTAAATAAATTTCTTTATTTCTTACGAATATCTGCAAAATCGAAAGGATTTCAATGAATGCGATGCATTCGTGGCTGTTGAGTAGGGAGTTGAATATTTGCTCCGAATCAAAATGAATGGAAATGGCTCAAGCCCCAGAACTGATCAAAGAAAGTTGTAACGAATGCTGCGCAGAAAGCACCAGGATAAAGCAAGGATTGTGTGGCCATCCCTATGTATTTGTGTGGTGGGTGTGAGCATAATATTATTATTAAGACTAAGTGTAGACTAAAGGTACTTAAGGTCGAGAGGAAGAATCGTTATTAGTGTAATGCAAGTGCGGGCTCTTTTGAAGCAGGACGCAACGGGATGCCAATGGGAATAGCGAATAGTAGACACAATGAAATGAAGAATGTCGGAGAGTGGTATGTAAGGTTGGACGGTTGGAGAGGAGCTCCGGTCCGGCTATGGCTAGGGCGTCACGAAAAGCTCCTCCGACAATTAACTGTACAGGGTGTTAGGTGGGTGGGTGTGTCCGTGTTGTGTTAGCAGACAGTATACTTACCTACACAGATAGATACAATATGTACTTACATTATAACTCAAATATTTATCTCCTATATTTTTAAAAGTTATTTCCCTTTACGATTACTAAATAGAAAAATTCTAAGAACAATTAATTTTGCATCGGGAGTGTAGAACAGCAAAAATCGGATTCTGTAAACATAATATTATTGTTCTATAATTCTATCTAATTTATTACTTGCTGATGATGACTACCACAGACAGCTGGAGTGCTGTCTCCAAAAGTCCCTCGAGCAATGAGCACAGGTAGTAACTTGGCGGTTTTATCCGATTATAATCATTGAGAATTAAAGACAGTGGCTGGACGTTAGGCACGCACGCACCGGTTTGAAAGAGTCTGTAGGCGTGAAGACGTAACATTAGACGAAATCTTCGGCGGGATTTTAGGGAATTGGAAATTTCCATGTCAACACGGTTCATTCATGTACATTAATACATTAAGTAGGCACAACTTCAAATGTATACAGACAACAATAATTTCACAGCTCATTGACAGGGTCTCGCCATTGTGTTGTACTTGAACAGTCCACGGCTTTCGACTTGCGCTATCCGCGGGAAAAGAATGTGACTCTATGCATCCACCTAGTGAAACGAGGCCATCTTGCACGACCTCTAATGAAAAGGTTATCGAAAACATTGAGCTGCGAGGTAAAAATATGGCAAGAGGGTGAAAGCGCGTTCGATTTCATTTCATGATGTGGATTCCACGGTCTTCCCACGGTGAAATGAGCAGCTCTGTTAGCTTCCACCAGAAAGTGAGAAGAGGGAAGGACACACCATCAGCAAGAATGGCACAACACATGGAGATGGATCTAACGGAACAAACAGGTCACTATGTCTTGTTGATGTTTTCGAAAATCATCGGAATTGGATCCACTCCTTATATCCATGCTTTAGAGATGTGTTTAGAGATGTGTTTCTGTTTAGAGATCTGTTTAGAGATCTGTTTGGAAATGTGTTTGAAAATGTGTTTAGAAATGTGTTATTCCCGGAAAAATCTAAATTGTGGAAATGCTGTATAGCTTAAAATAAAAATGTGTCAAAAAGTATAGAATAAATTAATTGTATTCTTAATGTTCAATGTCCAATTAAATTTAAAAATGTGCAAGTTGGTGTTTGGAAAATGAATTCGGTGTTGTCATTGTCATAATTATAATTGCTGCAGAGGGTGTGCTTTTGAGCAGGGAGCAGAGTAGTTGATGTTGATATAATAATTATAAATAAATGTTAACAACCAGCGTATACCACCAACAAAGCAACGTAACATGGCTAAATACGTAGGGAGCTAATTAGATAATTATAATATGATGTATACCTACTTGCTATTACTGTAAACTGAATACTGTATAACTATCTACTGTATAACTTGATCGTATCTATTGTATTGCGTTAGTTAAGTTGGTCGTGCAACGTGAAGGAAACTGACAGCAGCTCTTCAGCGGCATATTATTATTCACAATGAAATGGATTTGGTGTTAGCTAGCTAAATTTTTGTTGATACTATTATAAAACCCCTGTACTGGGGTACGTATTACTCTATTTAAGGCAGCATCCAATCCCATTGTCTCTCTGTCAATAAATGTTTGTAATTGTTGTAAGACCACTGATTCACTGCCCACCTGTCCTAAATAATTGAGCATCTGCAAAATTAGCCAACCATTCTGCATTGCTAGGGAGGGTGCAGGGTGCAGTGTGGTAGGCAAAATAGGCTCTGCTTTCTATCTAATTTATTACATGATGATGATGACTACGTGCTACAGATGAAAACTGTCTCCAAGTTCACTATCACTGCACCACTAGCACGTAGCACCACACACTGCACTGTCTGCACCTGCACACCTTGGGTAGTTTGTCTGTCCGAGTAATAGGCATTACAACTCTGAAAGTCATTTTCACCATTTCCTTCATATTACATTAGAGAGTTTGCGGTGCGAAAATTTGTAACATTTATAAAGTTTATAGAAGAAAAGTGACGTCACTATAAATTCTATAAATGCTATAAATGTGATAACATACAACATTTTCCATTGATAACACTTATAAATTATTTTATACATGTTATAAATGATAAATTATAAATAGTATAAATTCTATAAACTTTATAAATTTTATAAATTTTCACAACGCAAACTTTCTATTATAGACATTGCCTTGACTTTCCCATCATCGCAGTAGTGTAATCTGTGGACACAGCCTGAATAGCATGGCCATCGTTGATAGAGCCGTAAAAGTTCATTAAAACTTGACTAAAAGTCTCACTGTCGTCTCACCCCTCTCACCCTTACAATGGGTCAAGACTGTTTTCGACATTTGATGAGAATGGGGTGCGTGGCGGTCAGTTGCGGGGCGGGGGTGAGACGACAATGAGTTCCCTTGGCAATAATTAAATATGACTATGACTGACAGTATTTCCTTCTGTTTACTTGTTTAAATAGTTTAATAGTTATCAGATCAGTGCCTTGGCGATTTGAGACTTGAGACATCTTGGTAAAATTCTACGAGTTTACTGAGTGAAAATCGTAACTTATGAAATCATAAATCCTATAAAGATTCTGTAGATTCTATAAAGCTAGAAAATGTGCGTGTGACAGCAGGAGCAGTGTATGTACCTACTCCTAATACCACTTTTGACCTATTTTTACCATGCCACTATTTTTAATGGTAAAAATGCACTTCAATGGTAACAATTTTAATTTCAATAGCTTCATTAGTAAAAAGGCAATTGGGGCTACTCAGGATTACATGATACACGATAGTTTAGTGACATATGGTTAATCAGAATCCGTTTCAAACTAAAAGTTTTTTAAGCTATAAGATGTTTCAATGCTTAATTTTGCTAGCCAAGAAATATTTATTTATATTGAAAACTTAGGTTGGCTTCCCCAATCGTAGTGATATGAGTTGAAGTCTCCCGTATACAAGTGCGACAGTTTTGGTTGTTATATTCGGAATGTTGGTTTCCCTCTTAGCCGTGTCGACGATATTTTTATTTTTATTTATTTAATCCGATGTAATTATTTTTGAAAAAAAGGTGAGTAGGATTTTACACTTAAAAAGTTTCAACTTCAGTTGTTCCTTACTTGTTTTCAAAAAATTCGAACAAGCCTACTAGGTAGAGAATCTTTCCCCTTTCTATTGAGCTGTGGCACGACCACAGTCCAATTTTTTCAAAATGCTTAAATAATATCCGGAGACTCTTTTACTGGGGAACTTCAGAGCGGGGACGAAACCAAATGTGCGTGTTTTATTTATGGCCACACGCCACACTGCAAAGGGCCGATATTCCTGTTGAGAAAACAGTTAACAACTCTTTTCGTATCAGTCTACCCCATTCTTTGGAGTTTTTGCACAATGGTTCCGATCCGACGTAGCTTCTTGTAATCAAGGGTCGTCTCGTAGTGGATGCGTATAGCAGCATGTTTTGCAAATGAGACTGTCTCATTCAAATTGGACCCTGCATTGTACATTTCCTTTGTACATTTCAACTGTCTTCTCCTCCTTAAAAACACTGATTTCCATAACCTCTGATATTAATATTTGTGAAAAACGTCTTACAACTGCCAATTTCCATCTGCGTCATTTTAAAACGGAGATAATTACCAAAATGAAGAGCAATAGGTCTATTGTGTAACAATTGTGCAAAAAAGAAGATTCAGATCATGACATCCAAAACTGTCCCACTGGTGCAGGGGACCTCAACTCGTATCCATTGGATTGGGGAAGCCAGCCTTAATAATATTTAGACTTTACAGGAGTGTATCAAGGCCTATGTAATTAGACATATTATTATAATAACTGTATTTCATATTACTATAAATAGTAGTGGAATAAGTGATACCGATATAATTAAGTTTCTTATTTATACCCGCATGCCCTTAATACCCACCTTAGGTTTATTAATCTATCTTCTATATTCTACGCACGACACTAATAAGACTGGAGTATACTACAGCTGTCTATAAATTTTTCAGTAGACCAGATAGTCAGTTTATGCATCGGCTTTATTATTATAAATAGCATAGTACTATAGCGTGTCGTAGTGAGCATATGCTGTTCTGTAACACCAATTACTACTAATGGCTTTCTATGATGTTCTTTTAGCTCTTATTATTTATTAACTATATTTAATATATTTAATATATATTTATTAACTATATTATCGGTAACTCTTTTTTTAGCGTTAATGTCTACTGCATATACAGCTCAAGGAGTCATTGCGCACCTAGGCGGTTAAACCTGCTTTCTATACTGGTTTCTCTAGGGAACAGTGGCTAAGTGTCCAAAGTGACTGTCCAAAGGCAGTCCCCATGTATTTTTGTATGTAGGAAAAGAGACCTTCGTTAGGACCCCAGAGAATCTCAAAGCCTCAGTAGGTGGCCACACCTATTTTCAAGTACCTTCCTACTAGTCCAGTGCGATCAGTAACTAGAGCAGTATTGTAATAATATTATACCTGGCGAGTCGGAGACTCGGAGTGTTTTGGTTTTATGCGCCTACAGCATCTTTCGTCATCCCCCAAGCGCTGAAGTCATGCGGCTCCGTAGTTGCCCGGTGAAGTATTTAGTTCTGCGGATATGGTGACCGTGACGGTGACAGAATGTTGAAGAAATTTCATGTTTCAATTGAATTTCTATTAATTTTTTATTCCGTCAAATGTATTTGTTTTCCATAAAATAAAGATGTTACAATGTTTAATCACACATAATTTAATATTCTGCTCTCACATTCTAATAACACAAAATATTTAAGTGCATCCACCCATAGAGCTCTAATCCAGCTATGCCTAGTCAGATACTCTGCTACTCAAGTTATTGGTATGCATGTAGGTACAAGTACCATCATTGCTACACATCTCCATACACACAACACAAACATACATTTATTTTTATCTTCTATATGGAAAGCAAGTAGACAGGTCTCATGAAAATAGTTTTCTTAGCTATTGAGTGCAGTACAAAGCAATACCATGAAGCATGCCCATAGGTCGGTACCTACTCATGCTGATGATAGGAATTCAATTTTCGCAATATTATTTTTTAATTTTTTAGTCAAACTTTGTTGCTGTCTACCCATCTAGGTAAAAATGTTAGGACGCACGCATATTAGAGCCTACCTAGGTAGGTAGCAGGTAGCAACCTATGGTAACTGGGTAGGTATGCATATGCAACGCCTCAATGCTACATCTCAATGATAATTTATTCGTATTTACTTGTGCCAGGCAGTTGCTGATGTGAATATGTGAACTGGTGAAATCGCCCTCGTATATTTAGGAAAGTTGGATAGGATGAACAAGTAAATAGCTAGCTATAGCTGTGCTCGGTGTTGTAGTTGTGTGGGACGAAAGACGAACTGACCGGAACAAAGTGCAACTCCGGCCGAAAATTTGACCCTTTCTGAATGATGAGGAAGAATTGACTGTGGGTGGGTGGTGTGGGCAGTGACATTTCTGCGCAGTCCCATTGTGTCCAAAGTAGTCAGAGTAGATGTGATCTGTCAATTGACATCCTGCATCAGCTCAAATTGCCTTGTTTGCGGGCTGCAGGCTTCTTCAAACCCTCGTCCGTCACTAGCAGAGGGTGACAATTCATGGATGCTGGCAGGAAATTGTAGGCTTCAGCTATAGTGAATGATTTGATGTGGTGCGGGTGGGGACATGCAGTGGGACGTGGGACTGCGAGACGAGGCAACACACGCTCAGAGCGATTTCGTTGTGCGTGCACAGTTCAGTGGAGTAGAGGGGAGGGGAGGGGAGGTCCCTCCACTCACCTCCATTGGCGGCGTGCGGAGTCAAGTGAAAGTTAGTTAATAATTTATCATTGATTATTGATTACTGCTATCAATTACTTCATAATCCTAGTCATCATAATAATATCATGATCTACAAATGACACTCACTCACTCACTGCACTCACTCAAACAGCCACGCTCAACAGTAACCGGGAATAATGGTCAGCTGCTGGGGCGGCTAATGTGGGGCTGCTGTTCAATACACTAACTACTACTGCATGACTACGTATCAATCTAATAATAGTAGGTATTACTATAGTATTATTATTAGGAGGATGTACAAGTCTGGAATCCGTAGCTATTTAAAGTGCCTACTCTGAAGCTACTCTGAACTCTGAAGCTACTGAAGTGGCGGATGGGGGAGGGGAAATTCTTTGCTAGCATGTACGTAGCTGATCTTCACAGAAGAGTAATCACTGTAGGATAATAGAAGGGAAAGTTGCATTTTATTTCCAGCAGCTGCCGCCTGCCTCCCTTCAGCCTGAGAGCTCCTCAGCTGCCAAGACATTTGAACGGGACATTTGAACGCGTAGGGCGTGAACTGCACACTTGCCCTGTCAGAACTTGCCGAAAGAAATGGTTTTCGGGCAAGCTGCATTGCTGTTGCCATTGTTAATCTTGAGGATGCCGCCGTTGGGCTTGTGAGAGGCTCTGCCGCCGTTGGCATTGTTGTGCTGATTGTTGCTTAGCGTGATCGTCACTTTCCCGTTTCCATTGTTCAGGATCTCCTGGTTGGCCTCCAGAGGGTTGTTGCTGCTTCTCCCGAGGTTGCACCTGGAAAGGGCGTCCTGGAGCTCCTTCTGGAGGATCACCTCCGCTTTGCCACTTTCCACAGCCTCGCCCCGCGGAGGCTTTCGGTTGTCCAGAAATTCCAGTCGCGACGGCTCTGGACGAGAGTAGGCCGAGGGGTAGGCGCAAATGCGCACCATTTTGTCGTCTGCCGTCGGCGGGCGCTGCGCAGGGTCGTTGAAGTAGAAGGGCGGGTGTTGCCGACTTCCCTTTGGGGGGTTCTTGAGGCGGTACGACTCCAGAGATTCCATGTCCACGCCGATCTGTTTCATGCGATGCTTCCGCCGTGGAGTCGGTGACTGGTGCGTCGGACTGGGACTGTTGGAGTAGTCTGGAGAGGGACTTTCGGGTCTTGGCGGAGGAAGTTGTGAGGGGGGTGGTGAAGGAATTTGGCGGGACTCCCGATTTCTGTCGGGTGACACCGAAAGGGCCTTCAGCGGTGACGATTGCTTCTCCTCGATGATCACCGTTTTGGTGGTGAAGGGCGGGAGGGACGTGGCGCCAGTCGGGGCCGGTGGGGGCAAACCGTTGACCTTTGGCCCCTCGCCCCCACAAGAATTCGGTGACGGGGAAATCGATTTCGCCGGAGCACGAGGCTCAGGGGACCCGACGCCCCTTTCTATCTCTGTAGGGCCTGGGGGCAGCTAGATGATAAACAAAATAATAAAGTCAATTAGGCGGGGCTCCATCGGATGCGGGCATTGAGTGGAGAGAAGAGGATCGCCTGAATGCCTTCGCCATGTCTTTCAGGAGGAAATAAGAGGAAAGGCACCCTTGCCCTTCACATTGTCAGCAGGCCCGTAATTCCTATCACTACTGGTCCTACTTCCTCAATTACCTCT
>JABASI010004635.1:0-13680 GCA_019776505.1 Tomocerus nigrus | reverse complement strand
CTCTCTCTCTCTAAACTTCAACCTCATTATACATAATGAGATGAGCTACAGCAGTCAGCAGACTCCTTATTTACATTTTCAGCTCATATTATACTTAGTATATCATTTACCATGTAGCTCCTTCTATGTCTACATTCTTTTTTGCTAGAAAAAATATTTTCTTTTAGGACACATGGCTTCACTTTGTAGAATTTGCTCCGGCTATACATATTTTCAAAAAACAGACTTACATATAGCTTTTATTCTCATACTTTTCCGTAATTATAATAGTAGTAGATAAAGTTTAAAATAAGATCAGCTCCTGCGACTTTGATACAACAGACGTATCTAGCCTTTTAGTCAATTAATTAACCTTAAATTACATAGTTTCGCTGAAGACTAAAACGCAGTTTTACTTTCGTGTTTTCTTCGCCGGTACTGCAATGTGTTATTTGAGTTATTTGAGTTATCAGACATGTCAAACAAATATCTCAAAGCGTATCTATTTTAAAATGATAAAAGTTGCAGATGATATGATAAGACTCAACTACTATAATATAAAACTCAACTACCTACTATAATAACTAACTGTCATAGTACGTTTTTCACTCAAAATTACTGTTTCGGCAATTTAATATCTAATAACAAGAGAATTTTTACTACTAACAATTTAACTAGGTACTTTCCCTTACAGGATACAAGAATGTTGCATTTTACACTGTGTGGGTTGCTTTCTCTGGGGAAAAAATCTCAGATTGTAGCAGCAAGTCCATGAATTCGTTGCACATGTTCTACATGTAATGCAAAGTTGTAGTTCTAATAGAAAAACAATGTCAACCATGCAAAGATCATTTAGAAAGAGCACACAAAGCTGAACTACCCCGATAATTATCTAATGAATATTAATGCATTCAAGAATTTGATACGAGGTTTGTTGTGTATAGTTTGGGAATAGTCAAGTTCCTGTGTGGACATTGGATAAGTCCATAGCGAGAAATAACTTAGTGCTTTAACAGTTTGAAAATCTTATTTAGCAAGTAAAATTGTTTTGTTGTTGGTTTGTTTATGTTAGGATATTGTAGGCTTACACAAAGATAAATTGAGATTGGCTCGGGCACATGTAAAGTAGGTACTTTAGTTGACGTAGTAAACAAAACGGAATGTGTACAGTGTACAGCTCGGAAATAGGAAGAAGAAAGAAGAGTTCCCCAAGGAAAAGAGTATGTTGTGTGGCTTTGCCGGGTTTTCTTCACTATTTACACATACACACAGAGGTTGAATAATAAGGGAAGTTGGAGCACTGACATGGTATCATAGTGGCTAGTGGCTTGCTTGCTAGTAAAATATAAAATAGCAGAACTATGCTAAAATATTCATGAAATTAAATGAAAATCAAAAGTTAGCTTAGCTTTTCTTGGTAATAAGATAGCTAACCGGAGAAAGTAGCAAAGTACTTTCTGACGCTTTTCTACGAAAAATTGGCCATTATTTAGCTGTGTAAGCGGAGTATTTACAGTATGTGATGCTTTTGTTTAGTTTGCAAAGCTCAGACACTTCAATTATTCAGGGATCAAAGCATTTTCCATTGGTTTCTTTTAACCATCTTACTACGAAAATATTCATTACCCACTGTATTTACATATACGTAAAAATAGACACAAGCTCACTTAATTAGTGAGGCACGGATTCTTAAACTTTCTTTTGCATTTAGGTACAATTATTTATCACTACGCAATCTACAGGAAAGTTTTCGGTAAGATTTTTCAGAATATTGCAAATATTTCGCACTCAATGTTTGCAGAAAATTATACGTGTAAAAATAGCTTTACTTGTTTGTATGTTCAGTTTCTAAAGTTAAATTACTACCACATTACATCATAATAGCAAATTTCAATGTTTATCTATTTAGTTCAGGACAGGGAAAGCTTAATTCTTCGGCTAATCGCTTAAAATAACAGACGCACTAATTAATTAGTACTTAAGTTGACGAAGCAAATATCCACACACTATGTGTACCTATACAATAATCTGTAATAATTACCAACTGCTAATACTTTAGCCATACAAAATAATTACAGCATACGTACGATGATGGTAAGCAACACAGGTTGATACAACAATTACCTTAATCTTGAAAATCTTTAAAAATTGAATGTAAATGTGTGTGTCGCTGTCGCTGGTTAAACTCCTTAATGTGTTAAGTGTGTGTAAGTTGAAAGCACAAATAAATGCATACAGAATTGCAAATAATATTATGATGCTGGGTAGTAGGTTACAATATTCTGTTGAATACGTAATGTAAATAAATATTATATTTATATAATAGCTCTTAGTTTACTAACAAAACGATGTAGGTACCATCAAAATGACTAGAAATGCATCAGTACAAAAAGTAAAGTAGGTTATTCGCCAGAGTTTTGATTGGACCTATATTTATAATAGTTGACCAAGACATAGATTGGAAGACGAAATCTTTAGTAGCCATCTAATTAGGTAAATACCCAGTACTTGTCGCAAGTAGCAATGAGTGCACTTCCTTGAATAAATTGATTGTTTTGTTTGTGTTTCATGAAAACGATGTGATATTGTGATGGATAGCTCTTTATTTATTTGGTAGGATGTCTTATGTGTCAAAAATTGAAATGGGTGTTCAATTTCAAGATTAGAATTGATTGTTGTCAAAGTGTATGTTTGTGTATTCCATGTCCACGATGTGTCGATAATGCACTGATTTTTGTGTTCCGAGCAGTGTATCTGCGAATAAATGATGGGTATATAAATATTTAAGGGATGACTGATGGCTCTATTGTTAATTGACAGGAGACCTCGATCAAATTCTCTTCGGGTGAACATGAACGATGATATTCTGATGAGGAGATCCTCCTCCCTTCGACAAGGTCTTGGCCTAGGTCAACTTGGTCAAGGAATGTCAGGCCGTCGAATGTCGTCGCACGAAGAGATCGGTATCCCAGTTCCGAATCGTCCCGTGCGGTTGACACTGAACGGAGGTATCGGTTTGGAAGTGACACCGCCAGAAGATACGATCTCCGCCTCGACTCCCGCGTTAGCTTTGCAAGGGACGATCGTATGACATACGGAGAACACTCCCCGGCCGTCCCCGTTTTTCTCGCCCCGGCCGATTCACAGACCCTCATTATGCCCCTCACCGATGTCCTTAGCCTTAAGTCCCTGTTCCCAATCTCAGATCCAACTTTCCACTACATCTGGACAGTCTGGAGCAAGTGCTTGTGCCAGTTCAAACAATCCCTACAACCAGTACATCCAGAACCAGCTAAACAATCCCGACTACGAAGACTCTAATCAAAATTTAGACATGTGTCAAAGTTATAGTCCCAGAAGGTCAAGTTTGACATCCCTCACACCGATTTATAATTCGAAACCCACATCCAGCGGGGCGGGAAGTGCCGGCAGCGGCCATCACAAATGGTGGAAACCTTTTTCATACGCTCCGGCAGTCCCTGTGGGACGACATACTCGGAATAGCTCCAGTTTAAAAATGAGACCTCCGCGGATTACCAAGACACACGTACCTGAAAATGTGTGAGAGAGTTCAAGTGAGAGAGATCTGGGGAAATTATCAAAGGAAGAAGCAGAGCAACGAAGACAAGTGATAGTTTGTGCTGGTGCTCCCACACAGCACTCCTCGAATGAAAATGTGAAGTGATTAGATTAGCCTGTGACAGAAATGAATGTGGTCTGCTCCAGTGACCTTTAAGTTCTTCTTCAGCTATGATCTCTCTCTGTCTGGAGTGCTGGAGTAATGGAAACAACCTGCGTGGCTTATATTATGGCTCTCTTTCGTGTGCCTTTTTTGATCCGCCTTTCAATTCAAGAGGTTTACCGTCACCGTCATGAATACTAATCTTGTCTAGCTGGACTAAATTAAGCAAATCTTATGAATATTCAGAATCTAATGGTCGCCTCTGCCACATCCAACTCCTCTCATCCTCCTCCATTTATACCAATCATATTTTAACTTAACTGACGAGCTAGAAGAATTATTATATGCCATCCTTAATTTATCAAACGTGTAATTTTATAGGCAACGAACTTTATGTGTCTACCTACATCTGACCTGTGTATTTGTAGTACAAACCTTTTAAACCAATTATGAATATTTATTAGTTGAAATGTACGGAGTTAGATAATAAACAGTCACATAAAATCCCCATAACTCTTGTGCGTTAATTTTAATGCTTTTAATGTGAACGTGACTTTCGGGGCAATAGGTATAATATGCCTCGCTATCAACATTACTATTCTGTATTTAACAGATTTGCTATGATTGATTAATTATAATATAGTAAATCTATTACTTAGTAAGCAAAAACTGTAAAACTAATGTATGTGTACTGTAGTTTTGCTTGTTGGTCCTTTTATGGAGTTAGATTGTATTTATATTACAAGTGATACGTTCAATATCGTTAGTTCAAGTATTTAAAGTGATACGGATGCGGGTTAGTCGGTGGTGTTTTTTCTGTAAGTTGTTGTTTATGGTTTATTGAGCAAGGGTTATTAATTTATTGCATATGCAAATCATATTTTTATCTCTTGCTCTTCCATTATTAAATGGGATGATGTGAAGATGTGATGTATCTGTAAATCCTGGAAAAGGTTATACACAGCTGAAGGCTAAAATCCAATTGCAATATCTGTAGATGAACACGCGTAAAACTCGTGCAATCGAAAAGTCTGAGAATTACTCTCTGTATTAAAGCATTTCTTTTTTCATAATATTTAGAAAGTCATTTATTCACATATTTGCCAATTAAAATTGCAAATAAACCATTTATAAATGTACCTAGCGCATTATCGTACTTATGTATTATTCACTGAATGACATAAAAACTTCCTGTCAAAATGTAGCACGTGAATTTCATATACCCTATCTATGTTAGTTATGATATTTAATGTAGTTTTAATCTATTTAAACCAAAAAGCAAAATATTTATGTAAATAAGTACCTAGATTAGAATTTAGAAATATTGACCACACAAGTGAATGCGAATGTTATTTATGTGATCGAATAATGAAAAGCGCAATTACAGATTGTGAAATTGCGACCAGCTGGCCCTGGTGCTAAATTTGCTATCTGTAGAATTGATTGTATTGAATAATGCTAATTTATTTGGATCTATACTGGGATATATTCTACTTATACCATGCTAATTACTTTTAGCAATAAAAATACGTACCAATTTTAGATATTATAATTAAATGTGATTTGTTAAGCAATTAAAACACAACTAGCAAAATAATTCGATATTATCAGTCTGAGTCCTGTGAGTATTTACTTGAACTGAAAATAAGTTCCACATAAAGTATGCACTAGTTATATATGGTTATAAGTAGATCTCTCTCCACAATGCCAGACTTGTTTGCACATCATTAGCACAGTCCTCTGGTTTTCATGATAGGAAGCCAAAGAAACCACAATTTCTTTCTAAAAGCACAAAAACTACTTAATTACTCCTGTCTTCTTAATGAATAGTCTACATACCTAGTCTATCTGGTAGTTATACTATATTCTACGTAGCATTGATACATATGAAACACAAATATTGATATTTGTAGTCATTAACGTAATTTGCAAGGGAATCTTGACAATTATTAAAATGTGGAACACTAAATGGGTCATTTGTTTGAATTTAATTTCGATTTAATTGCAGAATGTATGTAAATACTGTTTTGATGACCTGGGTATTGGAGTTAATGTTGTTATAAATACGCTGTAAAAATATAAATGGTCGTAATATCTATTTACTGTGTTTGAATAGTAATTTAAATATGTGTACAATTATTTAATAGGATAATTAAATTATTAATATGTACATAATGACCTTCCGTAGGCAATAATTTGTATTATGGAATCGTAATTTGTGAAAGAAGGCAAGATAAAGAGCGTTATTAAAACTGCGACTACTGCTACTCTGTACAATTTGTACAGTAAGTTTAGTACTGACTCCAAAAAACAACGTAAAAATGAAAATAATATTATATTATAGGTAGGTTCTTACTACATAGTAGCGAAACTGATTTAAGATTCAAATTACTTAATGGTAGTTCAAAGTTCAAATAAATAAAACTAAGCATTGAAGGACCATTTTTGGATCTCAAAATAGTACCGTGAATCTTTTCAAAATTGAATTGAGCAATTATCGAATGGACTAAGTAATGCTGGTTATTTATTATGGAAATGCTAAATGGTTCACATTTAGTATATTTGCTTGTGATTGATAAGTATAGTTTAAAATCCAGGTTTTAAGCTATATTTCGGTGGCTCATGAAGTGCTATTAGTTGGATATTGGGAGCTCATGTAATTCTAACTTACTTCAATTATAAATTCCTGTGTACATTGTAAATGTATACCTAACTTAGTCTATCGTGTGTAAATGTATCTTTAATAACATTTAGATAAATACTATACCCACCTGTTTGTGAACCAATTAAAATACATAGTAAATATGTACTACCTAAATAAATAAACTAACCCATAAATCAAAACTTGGCAAATAGTTATTTACTGTGCTTTTTGTAATGTAGTTATTTATAATTCATATATACTTGCATTTCCTTATGGAGCATATTACTTTTTCAGTACATGCATCATACATGTAGGACATTTGACGTCTCAAATGGCAGAGCAATTAGCAACGCATTAAAAACATACGTAGAGCTATAAATTAGAAACATTTATTTATTTACAACTATTTAGCACATGAGAATAAGAAATAATAATTCATTTCTGTCTAGACAATATATTGTTTTTGCTTTCATTTCATTAACTGCTCTATATTGCATTCAGATATTTCAGTTCATTCACACGTTCAAGCATTTTTATGTAAATTAGCTTTGCATTCAAACATATAGAAAAACTAGATATTTTGTGGCCATTAAGTAGCATGGTTAATATAATTACAAATCTGTTATATAATATTAACCAACGTTACACATATTAAATGCTTAGGGAATATGAGATAGAATCATGTTTCCAGGATTCTGGCAAAAAATATCAACATAAATATAATGCAGGAAGTATTTGTAAGTTTCAAAATAGTAATCATAATAACAGAATAGTACATAGCACATATCATTACACATTTGACATTTTCTATACATCTACAAAACCTAATAAATATAATTTTTCTAAGACATAATGTAAGTATAGTAAAGCCTTGGATAAGTATATAATGATTGCTTTGCTAGCATTTTTAACCTAAATAACAAATAAGTAACAAAACGGATATGGTCAACGTCTTTGCTAATCACACTGCACTCTGCACTGCCGTCACTGGAGAGTCATTTCAATAACAATTGGAAAGATCATTAACTATACTATCTTCTTAGAAATTCAACTCCAAGCAATTACTAATAAAACAAGCTGTTAAGCTTATACTGCATCACATAACATTTTCATATTATTTACACTAGCTCTTCACTATCTCGTTCTATACTTATATCTTCAGTGATACGCCTGAATTTCTCAGTTTTCAGTGTAACAACGAATAACAACTCCACGTGTTATTATGATGATATATTATACCTAATATTTCGATAACAATGACATAGCATTCTACACAGATGATAAAGTGATCGCGATTTATCTGAACTTCAGGCACTGACGTTGCTGAATTAACTATTAATTGGGTATTTATATTATAATTTTTAAAGGAATATTGTGATGCAGGATGCACGCACATATAGTTTGTTCATTTTTTGAGTTCCGTAACCAATACTATTACTACAATTACAAGAACAACAAATCCAGTACCAAGAAGACAGAACAGACGTTTTCGAAACTTAGTCTGTAAAAAGAAAAATATCCCATTATCAACATGTATAATTAATTATGCAGAGTACGGAAAGGTACTTTTTGGCAGTAGAAAAGTAAGTAATAGGTACTTTTTGGTTTTAAAGGTAATAGCATAATTCCTTCACATATTCCCCCCTTTTATCAACGGGGAATATTTCCTTCGAACGCTAACTTTAAGCATGACGTTTGCATAAAAAGTGAAGGCGAAAAAACAACTACGCGAGGAAGTCGTAAAACTCAAAATAAATCTTTCATTACATAACAGCATATAATAAACTGTATAATAATCATAATGTCCAAACTATTTGATTTACGTTTTTGATTCTTTCCCAAACCATTTTGTTATTAAGGCTTTAAAAATGTACGCATAAAAAATATTATACGAACCAGAAAGATATGTACGTCCATTGACTAATTAGAAAGCGTGAAATAAAATAATTTGTATAAAAACACAAGGAAAATAAAGATGTTCGGAAAGCGTACCTGATAGGCAGCTGCCTTTTGTAGCTCCGTACGTCCTGACTCAACTTGTGTAAACGCTGATGAAATGTTATCTTCTATTGAATCTGTGAATCAAAGACAACTGATATTATAGCAAGTGTGCAAATAAGACTTTTCTGGGGGAAAAATGAATGGAGATTTTCTAAGTGAACTTACCAACAGCGGTTCCTTGTTCATTGACCATAACAGCGAGATCTCTCATAATGTCATTTACATCCACAATATCCGATTCAATTTTCCTAATTCTCTCTTCTCGCTCAATTAGCATTCCTTGTTCGAATTCTAATTGCTGCTGTAACTGCAAGTCTCTTTGAATTTGCTCTTCTGCTTGTACCAAGGATTCTGTATGATCTTCAGACTCCATCATCGTCGATGACGTATTGACAGGCAATACGGTGGCTTTAATTTTTGCTACAATTTGTTTTTGGACATCCGTATATTTTTGAACTGATGATTGGAAGTCAGATGTGAGTTTTGTTTTTCGGAGTTTGGCATCTTTTTCACTAGAATTCTCAAATCTAGGTTGTCCATGGAGTAATAATCCCAATTTCTTAATGCCTTGAGCCGTTTCGGATATCAATTTGTTGGCTGTCGTCTGTACTATGTGCACTGAATCTCTGACCATCACTGAGTCATTTTTGCTACCGATTGTTTTCAAAGTCTTCTCTAAAGTTGTAGCTAAAATAAAAATCAACAAATGTATGGAATACATATTTACATTGCCAAAGGTTCTAATTTTAATTTATTTTTCCAAAATCAATGAAAACTTTATAATGTAAATTACCATGTTTGCCGATTGTGTATATGTTAGTAGTAATATTATCACAGAGTCGATAGAACTGAGCATCGTCAAAAAATCCAGGACTAGATGGACCGGAACTTGGTCCAGCGAATTTAATATTGTAATCAGAAGCTCCGCCGTCCTCCTCCCATTGTGCTCCCGTAAGATCTCCCTTGACCTGACATTAGTCCTTCTTTTGACATGCCTAACTAAATGCGACCGTCACTGAAAATTGAAACAAAAAAAAACAGTTACTTCAACTTCAAAATCGTTATTCACAAAGGGAAATCAACGATTAATAATTTTCTACTCTACATAAATTACATGCACCAAAAATAGAAGATTGAGCAAGGCAAAGGCATTACTTTTTGCGAGGTTATTCTGCTTAGCTGGGTAATACAGTATTGATCATGTAATTTTAATTGTAAATCAATTATGAGAGTGTGTGTAGAATATATACAGCAGTACTTCAGTACTGGCACTGACACTGATTATGAATAATTATATATTGATCACTCTACAGAGCAGATACACCTCTAAACAGAACCGAATGATTCACAGTTCACACTCTCGCTTATAAAAGTGAACGAACAAGATGTTATCGAATTATCGTTGTTCGTTAGCAGTTAGATATGGTATAACGTGTATCTCTACAAACAGATTAAATATAACGACTGTCCAGGTCCAGAGTCCAATCCGATCGGGCAAGTGGTAACATCAGGCAGATTTATAAATCAATGCACAGCACATAATTTTATCTTCATAAGCTACAGGATGATGTTTATATATCGATGCTACTTGATGATTCATTAAAAAAGTATATTGCTTCCTTTGGAATAGAAATTACTGTTAGATAAACATCATATAAAAATGTCACAATATGTAATTGTAATCCTAAACTTCGTCAGAGGATTCCTTTCAAGGATACGTCACAAACAGTTTGCCACAACTGTAATTCAGATCAAATATTTATCTTTTTTAGCTCACGTGTACGTGTATATGTGAATGTAAAACATATAACAGCTTGTGTAATTAAAAACATTAACGAATATACACATTAACTTCTTATTAGTAAACTTTATGACATGATTATGATACATTCAAACATTTTCTACAAAACACTACTCAGTGTTATTTACTCTTTAGTTTATCTATAATCCTGAATTCCTGCTGACAATCCGCTGAGACAAGGTTGTTGATATTTATAAAAAAATTATTTTATTTTACAACTTGCTGGCAAACAAACGGAAATTACGCACCACCACAAAAGACTCCCAGAGCAAACCAGCAGTTAATAATAAGTATGACCACAAAACTGCTGCAACTATCTATCTGTGTTTTCGTACATAGAATGAAAATGTAGGCAGCAAATGGTTTAATGTTTTATGCATGGTCATGACATGTTCTTTCAGTACCTACGCATATATATTATGCAACCTTTTGGACCATCTTTAAATGCTATAAAACATAAAATCGTGCTTATCATTAATTGTCTTATCGTTTCCTCCTCTTAATCGGTTTTCTATGCAGCAAACTATAATCACTCCACCACTAAACACTAAAGCACTCCTCCAGAGCCCCTCTACTAGCCCCTAACTATTAAAAGTATATCTGCATTAAATATAATGGTCTGTTAAAGTTAATGCCCCTTCATTTAAAGTTGCCAGTTCACTTCGTGACAACCTGTACTCAAGTGTACTCATTCATTCATAATAAAATATCATACACATTTAGATATTTACTTGACATTTATACACTCAAACTCAATCTAATTCTCTTCCACACTATTCTTGTAATATTTATTACAATCACAAGTTACACTTACACCTACTAACACAGAGACATATCAAGTAAATGTATAGATACGAATCTCGTACAATGTACAAGAAGTACCTGTACTCTGGTAGGTTGGTACTTTGGTACTGTCTTGTCTCCACTTTTTTACTATATTGCACTATAACACAAATGAACATCAAGGACAAGGCCAATTTTTATAAGAATTTGGCCTATACTCACTAACAAACGGTACGACCACGACTAGTACCAAACAAAATGTACTCTACGCATAGGCAATTTGTTATTGTTAATCTTATATAATAGAAAATCATTTTCTTGAAAACAGAATTAGATATATAATATAAACGTACCCAAGAAAACCAAAGTCGTTTAGCGTTTAGCGTTTGTATAGCACACAGGTTTCAGATACTGCTATGCTGCGTAGAAAATTATTGTCTACTTCTTAAACTCCAATTTTCATCTCATCATCTGTTTCGTAATGTAATGCACATTCGGAATTTATTGTTGTATTTTCACATTGACGTCTTCCCTGAAGTAAAAAAACACCAAGTTTCATTAACTTCTACCTGAACTTATTTAATAGTAATATTATTATTACAGAAATGAACAGGTAATTGATAATGAGAAAATAAATGATGTAAAAAATTAAATTATTTACCTACAGGCTACAATACTAACCCTTATATTCTGCAGAAAGCTGCTCAAGTATATTATATCTTCCTTGAAAGATCTTGATTAGGTAATCAAAAATAATGAATGAAACTGGAGACAGTAAACAGTCAGTATAATTATATGTCATATATGTAGAATGTAAATTGAAAAACAAATGAAGGAATGACTGTGTAGAGGTACTCTGTATAGAAGTAAATATAGGATAATAATAATTTGTGTGGATGTGATGGGATTTGAGTGTGTGATCAAGGCATTTCAAGCGCAGATGAGCTTGTTGTTGTACCTTAGCTCTATATAAATTTATCATGCTATGGCAGTGTGTTCTTGTGGTAAGGGCGATGCTCTCTCCCTCCTCGTACGTACTCACTCTTTATGTATCCCTTATCCATTCTTCCCTTTACGAACATAAAACATCACACATCTCATGTCTTTATGAAAAAATTGCGTGTAATTATGTGGAAGTGGAACATACAGAATAATACAGACAGTCAGAATGATACAAATATTATTAGGTATGCAGTTTTATATAAGCTTCGGCTACAAGACAATTTCGCCAATAGTAAGTAGTATTGCGATTGTTGTAATTATGCTGTACTTTACGGATCATAATTATTTATATCGTTTTTGGAGTGAATGAATTTTAGCAATAAAATGGCAAAATTATGAGAATGGTCATTGGAAGAATATTTATGTGGACTTTAGTACATTGCATTGTATTAAGTATATTTTATATGATATCAAGGAACAACTGGAATAAGTGTGTGTAAGTCGTAAGTAAAGTAAAAATTTTAATGTCATGTCATGCTAGAATTATGTAACACAAATGCATAGTATGTGCATATTGCATGTAATGTATTATACTATAAAATATGAAGTAATGAAGTATAGTATAGAGAATAAATTATTGGTGTTACAAGTAGTTTCATTATAGTTTTGTTTGAGTTTTGACGAATAGAAGTCAGGGAGCGATATGCAACTTTGGACTTTACTCTTCTACATTGCAAATTGCAAAGTCTGCAAAATATATTCCCACACAAATAATGACATGTAAATTCAATGCTAAATTTTATTCTCTATATACGCACAATGCTTAAAAAGCAATAAAATACACCCACTACTACCACCACCGACAGAGCAATCATGTAAGAGAATAAACCACTACAACACCACGAAAAACTAATGATAGCGGCTATATGCGTCACTGTAACAGGCATGAAATAGTAATAACTAATTATGACAAAATTACTAAATGCTATGCATACTAAATACATTCAATATGATCATGATCATGAAAGAGATTCACTCAAGGATAATTGCACTATTCATGGACGCCAACATATTGAATGCCAATGTAGTCTATGTAAAACGTAACTTTTATTTGCAATGAAGTTACGTAGCTATACATACTTCCCATTCCCAATACGTCTCAACTCTTGAGATGATACACAATGGGACTGACAAATCGCAACTGAGAAGTTTAATGAACTAACCTTAAGGTTAAAATAAACTAATGTCATTATTTCCCACACAAAAGGTTAACTCCACAGACAGTGTGTGTTTATTGAAGGTTGGCTTCCCGTTCTCTTTCATCCATAGCTTCAAATTAATCAAATCAAAACTACCTTATTTGAATTACATGCAACAAATCTTGCTTTACTACACGGCACTACGGCACATTGTACAAATTGTATACATTATAATATTATGGATTGTCTGTTAAAATTGTAAAATCATTTAGCCCGTATGGTCAGTACCTGTAATCCATGACTGCATAATATTATTATGAATTAATGTTATAATTATCATGTTACTATTTACTTTACCTAAAATTAATTTTCCGAAGTCCTTTATAATATCCATTAAAAAACAAAAGGTGTTATATGCAATGTTTTGAAACTGTGTGCTACAGATTTATTACGCTCACATGCTCATACATACATACTGATGAACATTTTTCTTAGATTTGATTTTATGATATTCTCAAGGAATTGTTCCTCTTTATTATTTAATTATTCGCTTTATTAGACCTACTCTGTTTAAACCGTTAAAGGGTGACCAGTTCAAAGGTATTCTGTATACCTATAGGCCATGAGAGTTTCAACAAAATTCGTCTAC
>JABASI010004634.1:0-13683 GCA_019776505.1 Tomocerus nigrus | reverse complement strand
CTGGAAACATTTGGCATCCTCTAAAACATCCCCACAGGAGAGAACTGTCTCATAAATTAAAATTGCCACAGTCAGTTACCATAGCTCGAATAAAGTTACCTCAATGAGTAACGTTAATAATCGGTTCCCTCCCCACGAGAATTGTAACGTTTCGAAAATAATTTACCACTACAACAGGTTAAGGAGTTTAGTTAATTTCGTAACGTTTGGTTAAAAATTGTGACCTGTGCAGTGGTTTTGCTAATACATTGGTTTGAGTACTCTAACAACATTGGGAGTCACCTTTAACCTCACTTGCATTGACACTATCTAGGTTAAAAATATGAACATCTAAATCTTATTACATATATGCTAATTTAAAATGAAGAAAATACATTGACGCAATGAATATTCCAGTTAATTCATTTATTGATGGTAAATTAATAGATTTATGGAAAACAGTAATAATATTATAATAATATGATTAAATTATGACTAAAGCTGTATAATAAAGTTAAATTCACATTCTGGTTAGATGACAAGCAACTTAGTAGGAGTACTTATCGTTTTTAAGTTTCGTATCAGGGAGAACTCTCAAGACTCTCATCCATAGATCTAGGGCTGAAGTTAGTTCCTGCTGTAGAAGAGCGCAAGCTTTCCGGTCCTGAGCGTGGGGTCTTGTGAGCAATGTAATTGAGCGCTGATGAAGACATCTGCTTATTCTGAAAAATCAAAAAGAATCATCAAAAATGCATTTTTTTAGTCATACCTAATCATAATGGGATGGTTGGGGGTGTAGTGTGTACGTACCCCTTGTGTTCCTTCAATTATCACTTGAGCGGCCTTATGAGATGGAGCACCGACTCTACCCTGAGCTGTCGCCCCCGCACTTTGGTTCGGCCCTTTCTGTTGAGATTTGGCCCATGCTTCAGCTACCTTTCGGAATTCTAAACTTTCATTAGACGGATTTCCATGGCTGTGGCTCTTATTTATTGCCGCACTAAAAAAATACAATTTAAATTTCATTTAAACGTCATACTTTCATAGTTGCATACTTCATAATACTATTTATAATATTTTCAAGTTTTAAAACTATAATTAAATACTTGTGTTGCGGTTGATGCTGAGTGCCTGGATGAATAAATCCGCTTGTGCCAGTTTGAGGCTGCTGAGCTGGAAATCTTGGCGTCGATGCATTTTGAAGAGGAGTCTGGTAACGAGGCATATCCGGTGTTTGTGCACTGGGTGTATATGGCTGAAATTCATAACATAAAATTAATTATAAATTGACCACAACAAATATGAAAACCTATAACAATAATTCATTTTACAGTTAGTACACAGTTTTATACTTTTATAATATCATTGCTATAATTTATGTACGCAATTGTCAAACTAGTTGAAGAATTTACTGAAATGGCGTAAGCATTGCAAATTGCAATATGAAAAAAATGAAATTAACTGTATTCGATTAATTAAATGGTGATGTATAAAAATGAAACTTACAATATGCGACGTAAATGCCGTATACGGAGTAAATGCCGGTGTCGGAGTAGTGTAATGAGGCGTTGTGCGATTCGGTGCATTTTGAGCACTACTAACTCCAAATTGATTTGAATGAGTTGCCGCTCTTGACATTGCATCTTAAAATTCAAAAAAAAAAAACCATTCAATTTTATGCATTATTATAAGGAAATAAATAATTGATAGGTAATTAAGTAGGTTATTATTATTAGTAGTAGATTTGTATTTACCAGCATATCCTGGAGTTGCATAAGGAGTTCTGGCATGATGTTCTCTAGGAGTGCTGCCTGGAGTGGATGTCGGATGAGGATTCCAGTAATGCTCCTTGAACCATTTCAAGCATTGATTGAGAGAATCAAAATTCTGTCCCCGGAATCGAAATCCATCAGGAGTTACGGACATTAGTTCATGAATGGCTTTTTGTCTGGGCATGTATGATAATGCGAACTTTCCAGGGTACTCTTTGACTGCGTGAAGTACATAATGAATTTTATTTGGATTCTTTTTTCGTTCTTCAGCAAGAAATTCTTCAGCCTGCTTCGGTCCACTCAATGCATTGTAATATCTATAACTTAGGACATCACGAGCATAGGACGCCATAGGATTCACAAGTCTTGCCATAATTTCATCCAAATCTTCGAATGCCTCATTTCCAATCCACAAGGATTGACCTAAACTGAAAGCATTTTCCTTCCCTTCCTCCCGTACATCAATATGTTGATTTACTCCTTCGGCTACCTTCCAAGTCACAGTCAAGTGATTAGCACCCTAATTTAAAAAATTTTTTTTTTATTTATTTACAAATAATTCTAAGCAAAAATTAAAATTTTAATTTGTTATTTAAATATTTTGTCTTACCTTGCTCGAAGGTCGCACTATTACTTCACCCTGTTCCATCTGTTCCATTAATTTTTCAGACTCTTGGTAGGTAATGTTCTTAAAAGAAGGATGAACAATAACTCTCTTAATATATGTCTGCCTCTGTCTAGATCTATTAACGACTTCGTCCTTCTTCACAAATTCGTCCTCCCTCTCCTGGTCATAGCACGGGTCCTTAGGGAGCCTGGAAAAAAAGAAAATTCCATTTGTAAAATCTTTTTATCAAAAATTTATAGTTGTGACTAAAAGACTAAAAATGATATGAAATTCTTCGTCACCTAAATTCCTGATTAGCATTCGTTAGATCGGATGTTCTGGACGTGCATTCCACAAAAAATCTTTCTATATCCACTTTCACAATGCGGCAATGTATTGGTTGACCCCTCTGAACTCGTTCCTCTGGATTCGTCACTTCCTTGTCAGACAGTTTGGTCAAAGGAATAAAACCAGAAATTCCATTGTCCAATCGGATCCTAACACCAGTGGCTTGTCCAGGACATGCTCCAGCGTCAAAATGATTCCACACCTGTTATTTCAATTAAAAAAATTAAATGAATCATTCAATCTCAAAAATATTTACTGATATATTTTAACTTACTTCTGACAAATCTGGAAAATCATTTTTCATACAAAATGCACACTGCCACATTCCAGTTTGTTCGTTCCTAACAGGAACAGCATTGTCCAACTCTTCTCCTTGAGGCGCTTTATATGCGAAACCTAAAATAAAATTTTAAATGCGTCATCAAAGAAAACAGAAATAAAAGATTATACTGGGCAAACTAAATAAATGAAAATATCTACTACAAAAATTACCTGTTACAGTTGCAGTTACAAGTTTTCCTATGTATAAAGTCTCTGGCGTTTCTTTCGTTAACATATTGAACATTTCCTCTGGTGTAGGACTCGTGTGCTTCGTTCTAAAGTCGAGATACCGATGGCTCAGTTCATTTTTAATGTCATGCAGTGTAATACGCTTGTTCCCCAACTCCTGAATTTTTTTTTAAATGTGAAAAAAATCAATATTGTGAATAAACACAATAATATACTACAGCGATGCATAAATTAGAGCATAAAAACTGACCTGTCGTTCTAATTCGTCAGCAAATGCATCTAAATCCAAATCCTTTAATTTTTCAGGAGCTTCTAGAATCTCCTCCAATGCTCCAGCTGGATTAGCATTAGCATCTTCATCATCATACTCAAGCGCATCCACAGCCATTTTTCTAGCCCATTCATATGCCTCGGGATGAACACGAGAACCATCTAACACTTCCACATATGCTTCAGTACTAAAAAAAGGAAATTTTGAGAAATTACATTTATATTAAATATGTACATAATTTACAATTTAATTTCATTTAAATTTTGTAAATATTTACATTTTGTACATATTAATAATAATTGTACATAATTAAACTTTGTATATAACAATTTTACACTATTAAATTTAAAGTTTTTACCTGTCTCCCAGCGCATTCGTGTCGATTTTTATGAATCCAGAGCAGTTAATAAAAATCTTCGGTCCCATATGGTAAGTGGTGATCAATTGGGTTCTGTTCTCCAGACGCTCATTGTTTTGCTTGAGAGTCTGTAAATAAAATTAATCATAATATTATTTGCCACACATCACATCTAATTAATCCAGGTAAATATTATGATGTTACATTCAGTCAAGACACAAAAATGACGTTGAATTACCTTAATGAGTGCAAGGGCTTTCCTACGACCTAGTCCACAGACAAATTGTACCAAATTTTCAGTGAAGGGATATGCAATAGCTCGGTTGACGTCAACACCGACTTCGTTGGTACGATTAACGAATTCCATGTGGAGATATTCCAGTAGATCTTCCTTGGGGACATGATTCTGGAGAGCATGGAATCTCAAACACAGAATTTCATCATCAGCAGAACACAATTGGGAAAATTCTACGAGTGGATCTTGTATTCGGCGTCCCAAAGACACGGCTTGCCGTAGAAGTAATGGATATTCTCTGAAGTCATTCTAAGAATTTATCAAAACCTCAAATTAGACATCAACTTAGCAATCTTTATAATTATTTTCAAAATAATAAGAATAAAAATTGTCTTACAGCAGCTTTGATAGAGTGGGCATATGTTTTGGCTAACTGGTTATCCAAAATTTCAATATTGATGTCAGGAAACTGTTCCTCCGTTATTAACTCGCTGACTATGGATTTTATATCCTCACGAATCATTAGTGCGTCTCGAGATTCTCCACCAATAACACATACATGAGGTTTCTTCTGACGAATAAAATTTTTCAGTGCTAATAAGTCAGTTTCCTACAAGAATAAAAATATAAAAATAAGTAGAAATTACAATGAATTAAAATCCTTCGAAATTCAAACTAATTCAATGTCAATTTACCTTTTCCTCTCTATCAGACTCTCGGAAGGATTTGCTATTCTTAATTAAATTTTGAAGTCTTAAATGTTCGGATGGTTCTCCATCCGGCTCTACATAACAAGCATAAGACGCTTGTCTGAAGTCAGGAGAGTAAGCTATTGCAAGTACTTTCAATCCCTTTGCGGTATCCCACTCTTCATCCGGCGCTTCATTAAAACTTGCTTCATATGGAGCAATCTGTTAAGTCCAAACCAATCAAAATAATCAAATTAAACCATAAAATAATAAAAATAAAAATAATATAGTTAAATGAGAATCAAGTAAAAATAATCTTCGTTATTTACTTTTATCCAATTGTATAATTTGCGGGAACAAGCTTTAAGTACATGTTCTTTGGCATCTTTCAGTAACTTGGCAAGAAGTTCCTTCCTTAAAGCGGGATACAACAACGTCTCCATTGCAAACTCAACGCATTCAAAACGAAGATTGTTCCAAGCAGTGACCATATCACTAAACTCGTCCTACAACAAAAATATCAATATAAATATGACGATTTATACCATTTTTGTAGACAAAATTATTATTTATAATAGAAATAATATATCCATACTCTATTATAAAGCGCTTTGACTTCTTCCACGTAGTTGTCTGAAGTTAGGCCCTTTATTTTCTCTCCAATAGTCATCGTAATTAGTTTATCGTCCTGTGCAACAGTTAATTTTAAGCATTGATCCTCGACTAAGTCACAGACTGGCTTTTCTTTCAAGAACTTCATGCTGAAAACATTTAAATTTAAATTATTATTTATTATTTATTTACATTATTTATTTTATGCATTTTTAAACGAATATTTTGTTACGGAGACTGTAACAAACCTGTAAATTGGATGAGATTCGTCGATTGCTTTTAAGCCCTTCGTCGTTGGTACAACATTAATGGTGGCTTTCTCAAAGAACACTTCCCTCACAGACTGTCTTACCAAAGGTTCGCGAGATATTTGGGTAGCCACCATAAATTTCGCGGCTTTTAAAACATCTTCAGGAGTAGTCAGTCGTCTAAGATTTAAAAATTAAAGATATTGTAGCAAAAATCCGATTATTGTCTCCCATCCCCCAATAATAATGAGTCACCTAATAAAAGAAGTAGAATTTAGATTGTACTTACTCAGAAACGTATTCCTTGGCAAGCTCTAACGGGTCAACTGGATATTGCTCAACTTCGTGTCGTTGATAATTATCTCTTAAATTCTCAGCAAACTTGTCAGGAGACAATCCAAACTTTTTAATGAATCCATCAATGCCTGATTTTCGACAAAGGCCATATGCTCCACCTCCAACTTTTCTCTTGATAGAAGTAACTTGTTCCATATTCTTATCGAGCTCCTCTTCAGCTACTTCCATCTCTGCATCCTCAGGCAAAGGTTCAGGGTCCTCAATTTCATTACCATCTTCGTCATACTGAATTGGTCTCTCCTCACGCTCCTTTGATTTGTAGCTTTTCTCTTTCCTCTTCTTTTCCAACGCCTCCTTCATCAAAGGCACATCTTCAGAGTAATACAAACTAAACAGTAAGTACATATCTTTTAGTTCTTCAGCAGTTTTAATTGTTTTAATTCGTTCCAGATCTTCATCAGAAATTACACGCATCGAATCAGAAATTGGTTCATCTGGCGACTCGCATATCAACTCCGTTTGGTAATTGCGCATATTTTCGAATAGAGTCCGAAGTCGAGTTCTTCGTGTCCACAATTGGCAGAATTGGGCGTCGAGACGATAAATCTTCCACAAGTGATTCATTGAAAATTCAGGCTGAACGTATTCCTTACGATAAAATGCAATAAAAGGCACCTCCAACTGTTGATTCCTCATGAAGTCCAATGCTTTCCTAATTCTAAGAATGGTTTTCGGTTTTCTTAAATCCACCACTGCTTTCTTCGGCTCTTTATTATTTCCTGTATCCCAATCGTCTTCGTCCCTAGTGTCAACAGGGTCTGGGGTTTTTTTAGTTGTGGCTTTCGGGTCTACAGGTTTGTCCCAATCATCTTCATCCCAGTTTGCATCCCCTGCCAAATTTGTGGGTCCTACGGACTTTGGCGGTGCAATCGACTCACCGTCCCAATCGTCATCGCCCCAATTTTCTCCACCTACGCCACTTGCGGCGGTCTGAGTGATTTTGACGGACTCATTTTTGTCACCTCTATCATCCTTCTTACTAAACGCCAAATTGTATATCCACTCTGCCTCTTCTTCCAACTCTTCCTCCGTAGCATTTGAAATAGGCACGCATCTTGTTTGCATCCGCTCAGGAACATCCTGGTTTCGGATTCTGTTGTTCTCATCAGTGAATCCAGCTCTTTCCAATTCGCTCGGTTCATATATTTCATGTATTGATTTTAGTTTCTTCTTCTTCTTCGGTTGCTTCTTAGCTCGTCTTTGGAAAAAAATTCAAAATTAAATGTCATTATAAAATTAAAAATGCAACCTGAAATATTTAAAATATAATTATTTGACGCACCTAACACTTCGCTGCTCTTCGCCTTCATATTCGTCATCCTCTTCCTTTAATTTAAAAATGAAACAAAATCATTATAATACATCACATTTGTTTAACAGCCAACACAAATTATATAGGCACAATACAATGTAGATTTAATTTAAAAGGCCATAAAAAGGGTCGACTTAATTCTTTCACAATTAAGGAGTTTTGACATTGACATTGACAAATAAAACTTTAATCATTACCTCTTCTTCATCATCATAACACTCTTCATCGTACTTCTCGAACTCATCATAATCAAAATCAACGCCGAAAATATCTTGGGCTTCTTGAAGTGAGGAATCAGTGAAAATCTTTTTCGTCTTCCGCCTTTTTTCAGCTAAAGGGCGACCTTCGTCGTCGACAATAAAGTCATCTGTTTCAGAATACTCTCCTTCTGATTCTTCAGACGCATAAGTGCCTCCCGGAGCCTCTTCTCTAGAAATGGCCCGTGGTGGCTCTTCTTCCTAAAATGGAAAAGGAAAATAAATTGTGTCTAGTTGAAGTGTATTAACACGGAATAGGGAAATAAGAATTATACATGGAGTAACTTACATGATCAGAACCTTCAAAAAGTTGGTTGGCAATCGCTTCTCTATCGTCACCTCGCTCTTGTGATTCTTCTGCGTCTGAATCCTCGTCTTCTATCCTTCTCACCCTTTTAAACTTTTTCTGTTGTACAAAAAATGATTACATTAAAAGAAAAATGTTTACAATTTTTTAAGACTACTAACTAAAGACTGTAATTATTGGTATCTTACCCGTTGGACTTTAACGCCCAAGTTCTCTTCCAGTAAATCATAATCGTCGTCTTCGAGACGATCGTCAAAATCATCGTCTTCATCGTCACTTTTCTTCCGCTTAAGTGTACAGTCCGAGTCATTGTCACTGTCTTCTTCTATTGGGTTATCATCTATAAGATCTTCCACCTCTTCCCCATCATCTACAATGAGAATATTTGTATAAATTGTACAAATTTAAATACTTAGATGAAGCTATAATATACACATATTGCACATATTTACATAATAATAATATATTTACATATATTCATAAACACTAGAATAATTTTACCTTCATCTTCATCATCGTCGTCTCTATTGACAGGCTTCAGTACCTTCAATTTCTTCGGGGTTCTTCCAAACGGTTTGATGTCCAACTCATCCTGTAGAAAGAAAAATGGTCATCTTTTACGTTGTACGTGTATAGAAAATAGTAAAATAGAAACTAAAAAAGCTAAAATGATGTAGGTAGGTGGGGTCAATTAATAAACTTACCTCGTCTTCTTCCGCTCCCCCAGATTCCACATACTCCGACATTTCCAAAAAATGACCAACAATCGACGTCCAATTCAAAAAACTCCGTTCAATCAACAACCAAACTTAAATCTTCGGGTCAACACACAGTCTAGTAGAAGTAAAACGCAAATCTGAGAGCTACACAAGAAAAATGCGCGCAGTCGCAGTGGCGAAGGCAGCAAAAACGTTGTTCTTTCTTTTGTTGCTTGTGTAATACGTATGACGAAACTTCAAGCTAGATGGCGCTACTTTATGGTTTAATGAACTAAGAATATTATGCTAATTAAAAATTAAATCTCATTTTAAAAATAATGTAATGAAATGATGAAATATTATGAAATACCTAACCAATTTTACTGAAATCGACATAATTTTATTGTATAAAGTTGTAAATTCATTTGTGTAGAAGTAGCGCACACAATAAATTCACATGAAATCAAATACACGATGCAAAGTATTAAGTTTTAAGATGATAATAAAAATTAACTTACCAACTGAAATTAATAAAACAAAACACTCCAAAAAGTTCAACAATTTGTTGCATAAAACTAACGATGCGATCTAGTTTAACTCACTGACTAATATAATCACAATTAATTATTGGTTACACTTTGAATATCGAACAATGATCGGTTAACATAGATATCTGTGTAAAACGGGAATCTGGAATTTCTGTCCGTGAGACCTGGAGTTTGATTTACAAATCGAGTGATATTGGGGCACTTGTAATCCAACACGATATAGCTAAGAAAATTTGGCATTTGTAGAAATTTTTTTAGTTGGTAAAGACTATTCTCTTCGTATTCCTTCCACTTCATACAAAAGCAAACTTCCTTCAAACAATTCAGATTGCTCACTATCCACTCGACTTCCCAGTTCACTGCATCACAGATACAAATACAATTATGATTATTTTGTAATTTATTTTTACGCAATATACTAAAAACTAATTTATATAGTAGACATTTCATAGTAAGCATTTTCATTGTAATATATTTACCCAATGTACTCCCGAAAGTAAGTCTTGTCAATTTTCTCGGTAATTTTGTTATATTTCGGTAATTGTCTCTATCAGCTTCTCGTGATCCCAAGTTAATTATGCATAAATTCAAGATGGTTAGGTGCTCACATTTTTCTACCCATTTGCAATCGAACAATGGTTCCGGAATGGAAACGGTCAGAATGTAAACATCTTCCAAAGTGTTTTGATTGCTCAGGATAATGTCCTTATAATTGGGAGATCTTAGCGGGTACTGAACATGGCAGTGAAATGTCTTCAGGGAATTTTGACTATGCAGCAGCTCATATTCTACAAATAGGAAGCATGCAAATAAAATTTCCCATCTAATTATATAGGAATTTACGATATATTTTTTAATATGGTTTATTTACCAATATTTTGCCATCGAAGTCCGTTGTGAGGAGAACATTCGGTCAAATGATCATAGGCTAACTTTTGTAGACGTAATCTCAGGATTCCCTGCCGAATATGGTCGTAAGTTCCTAGTCTCATCAAACGAGCATCTTCTTTCACTGTGTAGTGATAAACCCGAGTGTGTGTTACTTTCAAAGAAGACAAAGTTCCAGAGTGACGACAAATGAATAGGTATAATCCTATGATGACATCCATTGACATATTGTACGCATCACATTTAAATATCAGGGAGTCCAAACTTGGGAAGAAGTTCTTAAACAAATTGTTATAGGGTAACTTCTCAACCAGACTGAACCACCGTGGGGCAATGTTAACCTGATGAATTAATACCACAGAATTATTAGTAATAATATCTCGATAAAATAACCAAAGTTGACCAAATATTTTCTGAAATTCTTTCCAAATAATGATAATTAGATTGATTACTATTAATTAGGTTTGTATTAAAGGTTTCTAAAGCATTGAACATACACTCAAACTGGTCAGATATTCCATTTGAAAGCTTTTTATGAATTTAGCTTCATTGTTCTTCATTGTCCAGAAGGCATCGTGCTCAAAGGACAGAGATGTTGTAACATCTTTAAGCATAACCAGCAATGCCTTAATGTTATCTTGCGAGATCCCACTGATCCCCCGGTTTCCAGAAATGACTAAAGAGTTCACCTTTTTACTTGCAAAAATGGAGCGTGTTGTCGATAGGCAGTTAGCCATTCGCGATCGGAGACTGGACACTTTGAGCTCCTTGATTTGTGTAGACTGGATATCTCTAAAAGTGTCTATGGTGCTGTCATTTAAAATCACTCTCAATGCCACATTCAGATTTGCTACATCATACCACCTACTGCAAACAAGACGAGAAATCTTCCGAGAATCCAAATCGAGGAACTTGAATATCATATTCAGAACCTAAAATGTACAAAGTACAAAGAACAGTAAATTAAAACGTGTCAAAGTAATTTACGGTAGGTATAGGAATATAAAAGGATATTTGAAGTAAAAATAATGAGAAAAAAATTTTGATTTTTTACACTAAATCTTACCTCGGGTGGCATATCTTGAATACTTATTTTCTTCCATTGCTCCATATTGCAACTATATCCTGAATATTTTGAATTTCCAGATCCAAATGTTGTTTCGATTTGATCGCTACGACTAGGATTGATACTGGCAATTTGCTCCGTGTTTTCTCTCAAGAAAATTGACAAAAAATGAAAAAACCGGAAATTGCAAAAAAAAATGTTGTACTTTTTATCATTTTATGAGAAACTTGTTTACAAACTTGTGTAACTCAAAAGCTTTCTTATGAAAATTATTTGAAATTCGTTCACATGACCAAACGTGTCAATTGCAGGTAGGCATGTCAACATCAATAAATGTAAAAGCAATCATGTAGAAATTGAAACAGCTTGAAAAGGAAGAATGGTTTCATGCAAGAAGGCAACTAAATAAAAAAAGTTGATTTTCAACATTCGATCTGTGCTGCTTTCGATTTTGTCCGTTTCAATCCTATCAGTGCATTCTCCAGCAAAAAACAAAATGCCTTTTGAATTCTCATTTTTGTTGTATTTCCTTCGCCTTTCGGACTTTCACTGAAATCTCTCGTCGTGAGTTGCATACTTGCATGTAGGCTTTTTGGTTGCGCCCTTGTAAGTTGTACCGTTCCTGCTTCGTTGCCTACGGTCTTATTGAAGAACGTATGCATGAATCATGGTTGGCTTCACCGTTTTCGCTGTCGTATTTTCATACTTGGCATTAGTTGGTATCGATATCGTATATACGGTCCTAGGATGGGCTTTTCGGATTTTGTCGCCTTTCTAATGTTTACAATTTAGAATACCTGTCCCAGAAACTCTCCTCATTTTCATCTCAAGCTAATTATGGGATTCACAGATCTGTCCGATATAGTTGCAAGTTGCAACTTGCAAATAACCTGCCGCAACAACATAGCAATTAACAGCATCCTCGTTAACAATGACTGATTGATCAAGATTTTATGCAAGGCATGCAGGCAGATTCGACCGACTAGAATATTACTACAGAAAGATTACTTACTGCATGTGAAGCATAATAATAAATATAGTACCTACTATAGTACTAGATTCTATGTAGCATTTACAAATTGAAAACATAACTGATTATAATGAGCGTTTTAATGTGAATTGTAACAAAAGTTTGAAAAACTGTTAAAAACTTATTATTTGTCATTTATTTATTTTTAATCTATGCCACTAAAAGGGCATTGGTCCAAAGTATACAAATACAAGAAGAAAGACCTACCCGTGTATATACAGACGGAGTTTCGGAGGGGGCTGAGATTTTATATAGACAGATTTTTATATAGCACACATATTCGTGCGAAAAATGTAGGTGTTTTTTGTCAAAAATTACCTAAATAAAAATATCCGTAATCGCGCAAAACGCGAAACTTTTTGGTATTTTTAGAAAAAAAATTCTCTTGTCCTTGATTTCGGGGGGAGGGGCTTCAGCCCGAAAGCCCCACCCTAAATACGGACCTGAAGAAAGATGATTAGATGTACATGAATATTTTATCTGAGAAATCGGAGTTGGATTTTGTCCATTTCAGTCCTATTTTTCCGAACCAGATGCATTCTCCATGCAGGAAAAAACTGAGTCAAAACTAAAAGCAAAATGCATTTCGAATTCTCAATGTGGGTGTGTGTGTTATATTATGAGGTTCGCCTATCTATATCACTACTAAGTGAATGCTCTGGGACGGTCCTATTGGCTACTCCTCTTAACATTGCATTGTTGTTAGTTAAGCTCGGAAGACCAGAAGCTGTCTTTTTCACAGAGTCCATTCGCAGAAATAGTCTAATACCCCACTCTCCCCCAGATTCAAGACCATTAGCCAGCGCTTGTTTTTTTAGCCAGATCCAGATTGGGATCCCATCCGACCACTTTTGCCTACATTTAGACTCATCGTACTCCCCTAAGTCCCCTAAAAACAGCCTCCGACCGTTATCTCCGGCCCGATTCGAAGTATTCGAACTTTCGAAGTGTGCGTGATGGTGTACCTTAGATATCATTAGTCATGACCATGACTCATGACTCATCATGACTATTGCTAGCCGTCTTAGCCATTGTACCACGAGGGCCGGCTTTGGGATACTCAATAATATTAATGCATTTCGGTTCGGAGTTCGGAGTTCGGACTACTAAAAGGAGTTTTTTTTAGTTTTTAGTATATATTATTCGGGCTGGAATCTATCATCGTGAGCTGCATTGCGCTAATACTAATACTATAGCCTTTTTGGTTCTAAATCTTTTACCGTTCGTGCCTGGTGCTCTAATTGATTACGGCCATATTGAAGTACATCATATTATATTCCATCATCATTTTCGCTGATGCCCTCTTTTTTTACCTATGTATTGCGTCATAATAAACGGTCCTCGCCTCCTATAGGATGGGCTTTCCAGATTTTGCCGTGGTTATGCTATAATATTGTCTTCTCAAGTTTTATGGGAGAGTGAGTATGCAATAAATGCAAATGTAAAAATTGCAGGTAGGCATGTCAACATCCAGGCTGTGGCAAAGTCCCATAGAGATTTTCAAAAATGAAAAGTGGGTGGAAAATATTCGCGTGACGTCACAAGATGACGTCACACGAATACGATTTTAAAAGCGATTAAGATAGTCGGG
>JABASI010004633.1:0-13684 GCA_019776505.1 Tomocerus nigrus | reverse complement strand
CAAGCATTACAATATACAACTACGCTAATGTAATAAGTAACTAACAACATAACAACATTCCCCAGCAAAAACAATGGTTGTTAATGCACCCTATAAAATTAAATCAGCAAAACAGTCAATCTCAGGTAAAATGTCTGGCTCTTCCGTCCCAACGCAAGTGTATCGTAATTACGCAAGGGAAAAGGGGTCATTATTCCTACTGTTGTTAAATTATGTGCCAGAAAATAGGCACAACCAATGAATTCTAAATGTAATTCAGTTATGCCATTCTTCCTTGGATTTCTAAGTGTAGATAATCTGTATCAACACGTCAGATTTGATTAGGGCATGTAAATGTAGCATTCCTTTGTTAGTTGAGCAGGTGCCTAAAAGTTTCATTCCCTGGAGCCAGAATCACACTGAAGGTGAAGATACGCAAATCATATACACAGGAGTTGTTAAGTTATCTAGCATGAAGGACAACCGTCGTAATGACTATCTAACAACTATACCACATAATACATAGTAAACACTTTCCTTTTATGAAGGATAGTGTGTCAGAATATCAGAAATATCGTGTTATTTCCCAGAATGTTTCTCATTCCCTACTTCAAATATAGAGCGAAAGTGTTGTCTACAATATCCAAGTAGAATGTTACACAGTATTGCATAACGTTTGGAAAATATTCTCCATGTACATAATTATCTATAATATTCAATACAGTTAACTTTGCAGACTAATTTAATATTGGCAATTGTAATTTATTTTCCTATTAATAAATACCCCATTGTGTATTTAACGTGACCTATTGTAATCTGCGTGTCAAATAAACCGACAATCATTCATATTAGTGTGTAACAGGTTTTTAAAGTTAAGTTAGAGTTTAATTCAGACTCAGACACAATAGAACTTTCCATTGTGTTTGTAGATCAGTGATAGCTATAAAAATCAGTTTCGTGGATCTAAATTCCATTTTACTGTTGCTTGTAAGTATTTGGCAGACACAGTTAAATACCTAAATGCAACTAGGTACACATTTAACCACACATCATTTTTCATTTGATGATAAACAAACGGCAAATGGTTTTGTTTTTCTTCCATCAATTTCTCAAAGAATAAAGATCTTGCCAAGTTTTTGTCACTAACCAACACATAGTTGGTTGGCTAAATGCTTTTATCCTGTTCTATGTAGCATTTCATGGTGCGATAACATTTCCCTATGCACCACATTAAAATAAAATACCTTGTTGACTTCCTTTTACAATTGCTTATGCAGATGCGTATACATAGGCACTCTTGAAATTAAGGTGATATGAATGGGGAGTTGACTAAAATTATGGACAGTTATGTAATACACCGTTACATGTTACATCACAGTAACTACAAAAGTTTCAGAAGGGCAGACAGATGCACTCTAAGATCATGCGAGTATAATTGTCACAGTTAGACTCATACGGAGTTAAGATCATGTAATGTTTCTATTACTGACTACAGCTATACCTAAGATATTAATGTCTAAGCTTGTTAAAATTGGAAGAAGGAGAAATGAAAAATACGATAGTTCTATAGGTTCAGAACTCGTGTAGCCAATTATATACCTTCTCTGAGTAGATTACGCGTGGAAGCTAACAATAATAGACTGCAACTCAGAGTAAGAACTCCCAACTGTTTTTTGAATCTGAGAAAGTTTTTTTTAAGTGTACCAGTTAATAATTAGTTTGCCAAGATATCGTTACAGTAAATAAGAGCAAAGCTCCTTTAAAATTAGCAATGAAGAAAATAGCTAAAATTTTTCCTGAGCTGGCTCAGGTATTAAGTATAGCATTTAAAATTATGATTGCTACATTACCAAACGTAATCGTCCATGAATTACATCTCTACGAATTCATTTCTTTCCTCTATGTTATTCTAACTATATTTTTTATTGCCTGAGTATAATATGTGTGTGTATAATAACACGGGCAAATAATATTAGTAGTTTGTAGTCAATGCATACATTTCGCATATTTTCTAGTAGTTCTCATAGGAGGAATTTTCCCTGTTCACTAAAGCACATTATATGCAAAAAACATGAAAGTACTGATAGTATGTGCATAATAATAACTAAATGGCATTATCTATCTAACTAAGGACGATGGATGGTAGGTATGGTACTATATTATATATAAGTAATCCACTCGTAGCACATTAGTAGATACATTAGTAAATGGCGGTAGGAAAAAGTTAGAGTGCTCGTGATTCTTTATACACGAAGCACAATATCCACTCGCCTCATATCATAATCCAAATTTGCAATTTGCGCTAAACTTACTAGCATAACATTAGAAACTGATAGTAAATAAGTCGAGGAAGATGATGTTCTGTGAAAACTGGTTTTGGCTTTTAGCTGCACTCACTCCACAAGCGAGGAGGGAGGCAGTGAGATAGTCTGAGTGTAAGTAGCATCAACCAGCCAGCAGAGCATAGTAAGTAGTAGCATTTCAGCATTGGAGTATATCACACAGCGAGTGACTGAGTAAAGAGGTATGGCAAGTGAAGCATGCTTTTCAGCCTCTTCATCCAGTTCCAGTCGTAAGCAGCCTTTCAGTCCCTCCACAAGACTAGGAGAGAGTAGATCACAGAACAGAGCAAACAGAGCCAACTCAACCTCAGACAGAGTTACATAGGACACCTTTTGCTTTTATGCAACCAGATCATCAGACACACTGAGTTCGTTTGTGCTAAAACCGGAAGGAGAAGGAGACCGAAGAAGGAAAAACGAATTTACTCACACGAAAAGATAAGGAAGAAAACTTTTGGCTTCGTCTCACATGTCCTCTAGTTTCCAGTCATTCTTTTTCTCTGAGTGACATGCAGTTAAGGTACCTAACTGAAAATCTTGTACCGTTCACTTAGGAAAGCAACTGAACATTTGCTTAGTTTTGTACTGCCCCATCCCGTGCTACATCCCCAAGATAGTTCCGTCGTCTCGTTTCAAAAACTTCATCTCTTTCCTCTCGGTTCGACTTACTTAATTCCAGATAGCACGAGAGATAATCCATACAAGAATCTCACATTTCATTCAGTGAAACTTCTTCCCTTCAATATCAAACCAGAAACCTAACTTCTGACTTTATATTCAACTTAAATAAAATTAGCTCTTCCCTTGCCTTCAACTAAATAGCCAGCCTGGGGTCAACAACAAACTTTCTGCCGAATATCATTTCCTTCCATCTCAATATCTACTGTCCTCAAGCGGAAGGAAATATTAAACCATAAACTGGCAATCCCTTGTCAAATTCAATCTTCTCATCAACTCTCAACTGGATGTAACAAACTGACAACTGGATCTAACAAAGTCGTGTTTTTTTCTCTACAAAAATGTGCATTTACCTAAGGGATGTTACATTTATATAAAATTGACACGTCTTCATTCATATTATTTCTTCTGAACAATGGGAATAAAGCGAGGATATCGTGGAATTCAATTACATACCCTAGTACGGGGTGTTTAAAGACTTCCGAAACGAGTTACGCACTGAAATTGATTTTCTGAAAATGAGAAATGTGTTTCGTACATTTAAAGTTCATTTTCATTGTGTGTTATAAATATTAAATACCTAACTCATTTGTTATTGTTATTGTGATAACATTAAACAAGAGGATATCCTCTAATGTTTCAAGTGTGAACTAGTGTGAAGTGAAGTATTGACTGATGTGTAATTTGGAAAGGATGAGCAAGTTATTTCATATGAGGAAAGAATTTCATTAATGCTTATTGTGGAATAAACAGCAAGTCAGAATAAGAGGAAAGACAAATAAGTCGAAGGAAAAGGAACCCTTGAGTAAGTTTGTTTTGTCAGTTCAAGTCTCTGTTTCTTTACACAATTCGCAATACGTTACATAGCCTATTGTGTGTAATTTATACAGTCGCGGAGCTATTATCTTTGCAGTCGGAGGAAGAAATTCCATGATTTATGGCTCTTTGAGAGAAGGAACTTTCAGTTTCTCTCTTTCTCTTTTGCTAACACTAAAAGTAAATAGTGGCGGTAGTAAAGGGGAAAAGGCGTAAAGGCGGATAGTATCTAAAGAGAAAATTATTTCAGGTTTATCTAACGATTTATGTGTAAAATTCCTCTGCGGAAGTAGAGGAAAACTTAGTTAAGAGTTGAAAAATTATATAGGACACTCTCAAGTAGTCAAGTAGTCCGAGAGTATCAATGTTGACTTTTAGAGAGGCGGGTTTACCTTTTAATACAGACAGACGTCCTCGCAAGCTTTTCAATCAAACAGATTCTAGCACTTCAAAGTGCGTGTGCCATTGAAAGGTCAGTAAATCTTTGTCCCTGTATGAAAGGAAGACGAAGCGGCGACGCCGACGTCTGTGTCGTCTATTTCGACATGGATACCTGCTTCTCCTCTTACATCTTCTTGCAATAAAAAGTATTAGATCCTTAAGTAGGTGCATCAAACCAAACATCAAAGAACAAAACTGCTTTGTAAGTGAGTGTGAGTTGAGTCGAATGTCGTATCGTAGGTGTTTCTCTTGAAAGTATTTGGAAAACCTTAGAAAACATTTCAATTGTACTTTGCTCTACAACAATTTTTATTAGTCACGAATAAAAGGATGTAATAAATGCAGGCTCGCTCGCTCGGTGTGGGGACTCTTTCCTTTTTGTGCGTACGCCTCTTTGATTCCTTTGCATACAAAGAATGTAATATTATGCAATGCAACTCAGATTTACATTTAGTGAAGTGAAGGTGATTTTTCTTGAATGTACATGTGTGTCATCCGACAAAGTCAGTTCCCCCTCGTCCATACTAGGTAACAACATTGTTTAACTCTGTTACGAGATAACACGACAGTTTGACAGGTGACAAGTTTCACACAGCCCATACCTACCACCATATGTATAAATACGTTCATGTGCTATGAACTGAGACAAATTGGCTGAATACTTCCCACAATAATAATCTGTACATGAAATAGGAAGGAACTTGTACTACATCCCGTTCGGCTCTCTTCCCTCATCCTTTCATCATCCCATAACAATAATAAAAAATAATATTATAGTCACTACACGTTTAATAAGATATAAATTAAAAATGAATGATAACCATATATAAATCCATGTCTAATTTCATACAACACTTAACTATAGTTTACCAAAAATGGTCATATTATGTGCATATTAGATAGAGCAGCAAGGTGTTGTGTTATTTTGTGGTTAATTACTGTTAATTATAGGATTCAGGACAAATTAACGAGTTTTTAATGAAACGCCTTGCCTAGGTTAAGGTTATTGCACAGACAGACAGCATCATAATATCTTTGAATTATTCTTCAATGCACACTTGCACTTGTCTACTTATCGATTGATGATGCTGATTTTGTCGAACATATAAAATTTGTTGTTAAAATAAGAACAAGAATTTCAAGTTAACGAAAACATCACAACATCGTAATTAAAGGGATGTAATAAGTAATAATATTTTAATGACGTTGCTTACAGAGAGTTAAGAATGGGATTACACTACTAAATGAATTTTAAACAAGGAATTCATGAAATTATATATCTATGATTAAATTTTTAACAACACAATTAAAATAGAATAATAATTGATTGCTGGCTTTTTTTCAAGTTGCAGAAGGGAAAGCACTGATAGGATTGTGAAGAACATAAGGGCAGACAAGGAATTCGTCTCGGTGGTGAACAATTCGCAACTTTAATTCTCAAAAAGAAGAGATTCGTCGTTATCCTTAAATTACGGATAATCTAGCGATAAAACAGTAGAGACTAGAAACTAGAAGAAGAAGAAGAAAACGAGTCAGACACACAAAGCTGAATTGGATGTATGTAGTTCGTATGCTCCTGTTGCTTCAGATCAGGATATCATTATATTATTACATTTGGTTCGTTTAATACTCTTGCTCTGTGTTCTGTGGCGCAGAATAGAATTTACGCAGTCTGTAGATATGGATTGCCGAAGCAAAGCAGTAAAACTTCATTATCTGTGGCAAGGAAGCGAATACCTACTCTGCCTACTCCATGCCCATGTAAACGCTCAAATTGTTCTCAAATAGTTGCAACTATTTTTTGCCAACGCAGCCTCTGCCTGCCTGAAGATCTGATAATGTGTTTATAGTGGTCAAAGAAGTTGTAAAACTACCGAGGTGTTTATACGAATGTTCAATAATACGAGAGTACATCTCAAATAATATCATTCCCATTGTAGTTACTTACGTCAAACTCACAAAATAATAATACCATTCACACAAATCCACAAAGACAGACATTAGAGTAACACACGTCGAACATGTCTGTTAGAGTATCTGTACAAGTACGGAGATCTAAAATAAAGACGCAAATCAAACTACTACTCTCAACACTCTGAGTACTACTCAACGCTGTTACAGTCAACTTTGTTTAGCATACGTTACAGTGCCGAGTGGAATTGCAGTTGACTCAGGAAGACCTAAAACTTGTTTCGTCCACTGATTTGATATGTGTGCGTCAAATAAAATTACTCACTCCTACTAACGACTTTACTTTGCACAGACATTTTTCCCAAAGAACAGTGACAGTGACTTCAACTGTTATTGGTTCTAATTCTGTCTGACAAATAAGAAGCCCCCTTTCACTTCCATGAACATATATGCTTGATGATCCAAAAATTTTGATTTATTACACAAACTTGCTATAAACACACTCACGTGTGCACTACTATCAAAATGGATGAACATCTTGATGTCGACACTACGGCTATGCCAATGCAATTTCAAACCATGAATCTCACACAACAGGTAAAATCATTTTCATTCTTAAAACAATACGGGTACCCCCATATCAATGATCAACTTTTTTCAATACTGCTAATTATCAGAAAACTATGCTCTGTCAGCATACATTGCGTGGGTATGTAGTTAATGTACTCTATTAAACTATTTGTCAATTTGCCACTCCCGACTCCCACCACTTACACTTATGTGATAAATTAAAGCCTCTTTATCCAGCTTAACAAACTAAACCTATAACATGGATAGACATACAGATTTTTATTAGCCATTATCTATACATAAGTTTTGTGCATCATGTTATAAAATGGGAAACTGGGAAATGATGAATACTTAGTAATGATTATGTGTGGGTATATTATTAGGTAGAGTTTATTGATTACTGTGTAAAATAGCAAATTATTAAGTGATTATTATTTAATATGTACTCAAGCACCTAAGTCAATACTTAACCGGCTACCCACAGGGCTCCGTAATATTTAGACATTGGTTCACTTCAGGTGAATTAAAAGCATAAGGGATTTAAGTTTTAATTTCGAAAGCATTTCTTGTTGAAAGACCAGAAAAACTTGTCAACAGAAGCCTTAATTTTTAGCACGAGGCCAACATTCGTATAAAGTAAATATTATGTGTGTTTTGCCGTATGCAATTAATGTTGTAGCTTGAACTTGAGTTGAACTAGTAACTATTATTCTATTTACTTAGATGAATGCATTGTTAGCTCTAGAATACCTGATTAACAGTTCTATGTATTCATCTGAATACTCCTTACTATTTGTTTTCATATTCCACACGTCTATTGGTTTTGAAATTGTATTTTATGCGAAATGGAAAGTATAACTGTGAAATGGCCAATTACAGTTCATATTTGTCGTATTTTTCAATCTATTTACTTTAAAGGAGTTACACTAATTAACAAAGTTTCTTTTATGTGCATAATTTGTACACAAGCTGGAGAAGCTTGGTGGTAAGTTAGTGGCTATACGCTTATAACAAAATTGGTGTATGACTGATTTCAATTCAAGGTATTTGTGAACGCACAATTACAAAGAAATGGTAATTTTTTAAATTGAATTAATTTGTTGGAAATACAGACAATGCTTATTTAACCACCTCCACGCACATGCTGCTAATTTGGATTATTTTGCTTCTGCCAAGGTACCAACTTGGTAATTCGATGACAAGATACATAAATTATTTATCTACACTCTATATTCATAGTCAATGCCAGGTAGTGCAATCACAAGCAGTTAATTGAAGTGAGTGCTAAGAATCATAAGTATACGTACATACAGTAGAGAGAGAAATCCAGAATGTTTCGTTATAAACTGCCGTGTTTAGAGTTACACTTTACACGGAATCGCTTCCAACGCACTTATAACTCACTGCTCTACTATAGCTACGTGTTTGCATACTGCATACATGCGTATGAGTACAGTAAAATTAATTTTACAAGGTTTTACATACTTATGCAGACTTGATTAGTTCGTTAATGGGAGATTTCAGCAGGGAGTATGTACTGACTGAGAGAACGGTCATTTAATGTACACTACATTTGAACGTCCATAAACAGATAATAAAATTCGAGCACGCTAACATACAGTTTGAGCCAAACCCATAGATTTCCCTATTTTATCTCATTGTGCAAAATTCAGTGTTCCTATATGGAAGTTTATGTGTTTGTTGTTGTTGGTCTAAAACTCTGTACCTCTGTTCTGTACTTACATTACTTTTTCATTCCAAAACTTTTAAAATGTAACTTTATATTCATTAACATTTTATCAGTCACATAATTTCCATTTTTGATAATTTAATGTGCCTAACAAACCTACAGGATATGTCATAATTGGACCTGAGAAATTAGAGATAAAGCTTGAGCTTCTTAGCTACACTATGGTTTAATCAACAGGCAAATTAAATGCTAATGCACGCTAAACAATTGACTTTGAAGAGGTCTTTGGAATTCATTATTGCTTGTTTGAATGAGACTAATATGAGATGTTCACTTGCTAGAGATTGGATGGAATTGGAACTTCTATCTATCATGTCTCTCAAATAACCTTTATGTAACTCAAATCACGTTAATGTATTGCATGCATAATGCAGTAGGTAAGCATGGCCATAGGTGTTATGATATATTTATTTGCTTTTGTATAATATATGGTATAGTGCGTAAAACTGTTATTATTTATATGCCTGCCTGTACATTAGGTTAAAAAATTACTTGATACAATAAGTTAGTTATTTCATATGGATGCATTTATTCAGATTCGAAGCGACACATACATTGCCAAATTGTTCTTTATTCTTTATTTTCCATGAAAAACAATAATAATATATCGAATCGTACACATGCACAATAAACTTAGTCACATATGCACTTAGATTGATCGAGTAATTATCGATCGAGATCGATTCATTTAATTTAACCAGTTGAATCATGGAACAAGAAGGGCCAAATGAAAAGCTAGAAAATGCAAACTTCTTTTCATTATCGAATTAGGTTTTACAGAATAGGTAGTCACTATTATGCTATACTGCTACTACTATTAATTACCACTCAATAACATACAATAAATCATTCATAAATGAATGTAAATAGGATTTTGGTTTGTAGTATCTAATAATTTATAGCTTATAATTCTGTGTGTATTTTAATGCTCTGCTAAATTAAGGTTGGTGTGACTTCGTTCAGCTTCTTGTGCTTTCCCACTCCACCAGATACCAAAACACTCGACGCTCCTATATATAGTTCTAGTCTAGAGTCTAGTCTTGTGACGCTCCTGGATAGTCTATCTGTCGATGACAATCAACTTCTCCCATTTTCATTCAATACAGAACGAGTTTTTTGGTATCTGGTGGAGTGAAAAACACACAAAGCTGGACGAAGTCAAACCAACCTTAAACTTGTTTACCAGAGAAACAATAACAAATTACTGCTGAAGTCGGTACCACTACTGTTCTGCTGTAAATATAAATGTTAAGCACTGTAAGTAATAAAACGTCTAACGCTGTAATAAAATATTTGCTGCGTAGTCGACATAATGTATAGGTACTTATCATTTAAATGAATGTGGATCATATGACGTACAAAAATAATTTTGAAAGAGTGAAGACATATTTCTCATTTTTAATCCAGTAATTTATTTTTACTGGTACCTAATGGATAAGTCAGACATAATAACAAAAGGCAATATTCCCACAATAATATGAAAAATCCTAGGTTAACAATATTCTGTGATTTTAAGCAGAAAATAGGAAAACAATATCATTAAAAATGTTGTTTTTGTCAAAATAACATGATCGTTACAAGGTTAAATTACTCTAGTACATAATGCTTATTCGATGCTTAATAGCTTAATTTTGACATTATAATGCTCAACATATAAAATAATGTATTCAACTTGTACCATTGTGGGCCATGATTAGTACCTAATTCATGATGTTGGATGATGGTGAGATATTGCAATTGCAACTGTATTGAATGAATGATTTTATGCTTAATTCACTCTGTTTTTGCTCACAAACATTGACTGAATGGTAACACTGTCTTCTAGATAGATACTTCTAGATAGATACCTATATAGTAGAACTAAACGCAAGTAGTTTACATTTACATACACACATATCCATAGCATTGTATCTGTGTATGCATGCATATACTTTATGCTAATGAAAGACTTTGGTATTTCATTTCATTTCCATGTCTCGTAGTAAAGATAATCTAATACAGCAATATTGTAATAATATTTGTGTTTCGCAACTGTAACTTCGATGTCAGCATAGACATACATAGATATAAATAAAATATTGTGATACTAACTAACAGTATCAGTGAGCACAGTTTTTTGCTTCAAAAAAGCCATCGTTGCTTGTTTTCTTATTAAAGTACCATTTAAAATGATGTCTCGAATTCATGCTCTAAAATTCTGTTGTGTAGGGTCAAATGTCACCTTTGATCATACTTAATACTTAATACTTATCTGTATTTTTGTTTTTATCTGTATATGTATGTATAGTATGTAGATTATTGTAAGGTGCAATACAAATTAAATCACCAGCAAAATTATTATTATGTATTCTGCGGTAGGTATTTCTTATTATATAATACAGACAACACGTGGGACATGGCATGACTGAAAAGAGTGTTGAGGGCACTTAAAAACGCATATCAATTGCTTCACTACTGTTTTATTTGTTTTATGGATAATATGTAATAGGGTTGCACTTGTTTTAATGTTCAGTTGCGCTATAGTACATTTAATAATTATTCCGAAATGCGTTCAAAAATTGTTTGATTGTAATTTGCAATCAAACAATTAAACCCCATTCTGAGTTTCTTTGGTTTACAGATGTTTTTGATGGAACTATCACTATCTAAAAAAACTGTTGTCAGATATGTCCATATTTATTAATATTATTTAAATATCAAAACCAGTATGTAATACCTATTGAAACTTTTACAGAAAGTAAAATGTTTGAGCTTAGGTTACATTAGATGTTTGGTAAGTGTAGGTGAAATGATTGCAATTGTCAGCGGATGGCAAGATGGACAATCGTACTTAGTTGACGTAGTTGGCTTTATTTGGTACCATATTTATTACCGTATTTAGACCAAAATAAGAAAGATCTGCTTGCCCGTTAATAACCAGCACTTCAAACAAATTGAATCGCTTTCTATTAAATATGCACTTTAACATGTACTCTTTGTTATTTAGTCCATAAATAGATGTACAAACAATATTTATATTGTGATGTTTGCATTAAGTATGATGTGGGCAGTATAATAAATACCTCTTAGGTGAAGGGTGTAGGGTGTAGGCTCTTATTATGATCACTCAATGCAAAACCGGCTACATAATTATTTGCAAATTAAAGTGGAAGTGCGCTAGCTTCTTCTATAGATCTAGCGTAGACTTTTTCCGTTTGAATAACATTTCAAGACAGTGCATACGTAAAAGCTGTTTTCTCGTAGATATGATAATGGTTATGTAAGTACGTGATTTGATTTGTGCTCGTATATTTCACTTCTCCCAAAACAAAATACAAATATTTGCAATTGCAAGGATTCTGATTGTTGACACGTAAATTAAAGGTGCGCCATTTTTATTCACATCGTTTCTATTATTTCAGCTTGGCTGGCAGTGACACTTTATTATGAACTTGAACTTGTGTGCACCAACATTTCTACGCATATACATGCACATATTTTTTGATGACTTTTGTCTTGAAGCAGAGCAGTTTTTGACTGATATGATGGTGCAATAAACTGATATATTATATATTGTACATATCTAACTAGTATATAATCAAGAAAAAGTAGGATGATAACTACATATTTAATTTGTTTTAGGTTTATTCGTGTAATAATGTATATAGGGCTATAATATAAACTGGTAAATGTACCTACCTAGTACATCAGATCAATCTGAATAACCATAAAATATTTGCAGAAGGAGATTGGTAATTGACGTAGGTATCAAAATACAAACAGGAATTGTATGTGGCAATAATAAAGGCTATTTTATGAGTTGCATTTGCATTTTTGTTAATTTTGTTAAAAATTATTCACAGTTCTACTTTTTGCACTAGACTAACAGGTGCTCTAGTATCTGTAAATTGCTATTGATCTTCATCTTCTATTACCTATGTATTACATAGAGAACGTCCTTTGGTTTCGTAGCAATCTACAGTAGCTTTCAGAAAGACATGATGCCGCAATTTGATTGTTTAAATGTATGACAGTAATGAATAGAGTAATGGAGTAAGTATTAAGAATAAAATCTATAAACGCCCAACATCTAGTTTCAAATGTTAGTTGTTAGCTTTTTTTCATTTTACTTTTTCTGTGTGACTCGAAAAGTTGTTCTTTGTAACTTCTTACTTATTCCAATTCGTGTAATTGATTGGTCTATGTTAGTTGAACTATGGACTATTAGACTTCAGGTAAAACGTAGTTGTGGTATTAGTGGAGAAATAACAATCGGTAGATTGCTGCCAGTCTCGGAATTTTTTGCAGACGCAGAATTTTAAATAAGTATTGAAAATTTTTGAAGAGATATAAGGGATATAAATATTATGGGACCAACAAATTCAGAGACGAAACAACAAACTACTTAACTAATAAAGTGCATAAAATATAAGCCTTAAAAATCCTTGGAACTGGAATTGATCTTTTAACATTTTTTGCCTAACCTTTTTTACATAGGAAGAATTAGAAAAATCTCGTTTCTACTACACTACTTACTACTAAGTACTACCGATATATTATATAATTATGCCTATAACCAATTATTTTACCTCTTACATGGAGAGAAAATTCTCTGAATTTGCAAAAGTATTAATTGGACGCTAGACGTTGAAAACGAGGGAACAGCTTTCTGTGCGAATTTAGAATTATTAACAATGATGCGATTTAAATGTATGTAGTTTATATAGGTAATAATGTACGTCTATATTATTAGGAAGAAAAACTTGATGCAATGATGATGTACATTTGGAAAGGGTAAAATAAATGTGGGGAGCTATCATCGTCGTCTTTAACGCTCGAGGAAAGTCTAAAACGAATGGATGGAAATATTTTATGCTTCAGTCATTTAACAGTGAGCTTTATCGCGCTGCTTGTGCTAAAACATGTACCTAAACATTAATTTCTGATGAACATCTACGTATGTGCATAAGTAAGGTAGCTATATAGCTGCTTATTTTGATATGTGTACAATATCCTTTAGCCAATAGTTCTCAGCCTATGTTCTTAAGTTGGCACAATTATAATGGATCTGTTATTCTGTTACAGTGTCTCTAAAATGTTCTACTTGATGACATGACTCATTTACTAATGGTAATGATACTAATGAACAAATTCTGTTAAAAAAATTGGAATTTTACTTTTATTGCGTTAGACACTTTTACTCGGTTTTGGATAACTG
>JABASI010004632.1:0-13688 GCA_019776505.1 Tomocerus nigrus | reverse complement strand
GACAAGATTTCAGCTCAGAACGCCTTGCAATTTACAACTCCTTCCTATAAACATAATGTTATTCGTAGAGGAAAAAGTGCATGTTTTTTATATTTGTGAATGATACTGAACTGCCTACGTGTGTAGAGAAGCCTACACAATTCAGTCAAACTGAAAACAACTTATGCCAACGCAAGTAGACTAAGGCTTATTTTGTTATGTAGAACAGACAGACAGTACAGTATAAAGTAACAATTATTTATTTCTGTGTACAACGAGAGTACGTAAAATATTTAGTGTAATTGTGTGAGTGCATAGGGGGATAAAAAGAACGGTACTGTAAAAATAAAATGAGAATGTCCATCAGCAGGTTATGCTATTAGTGTATCAGTGTGATAATAATATTTGTATACAGTTCAAACGACAACTTGACTCGATGTACTACATATTATAAATAATACGCTAATGTGTGTCAGTCTACACAGCATTAATCATCCTGTATAATCATTTTATTGTATTGAAATGCAAAATGCAAGCGGAACACCGAGGTGCTAAATGGCTTTGACTGCACACAGAACCATGTAGCTAGCTTTTTGATCATTATCTTCGTACATTTTATACACAGTTTGAAATGGTAACAAAATATACATGTACATATCTCAAATGCAGAGTTTGTCCTTAAACACACTCATTTAAAAAAAGGAAATGTCATGTATGAACTAATAAATTCATAATATTTTAATTTTTAACTATCTAGAATGAACAGTAAAAAATTAATTTGTTTTTGTCAATAATTTTTAACTGTGCACACCTTTCGGCATAGGAAAGCTTCCTTGCAACTACTCAAGACTTGTACGTCATAGTTATGGAATTTGAATCTGATGGAGTCTGTCAAACTTTCTCTGAAAACAAATTTTTAAAATAGATTGAAAGATAATTATTAACTGTCATAATATTATTAGGAATTTCTGCCGGCTGAGCGCATATCAAGAGCAACATTCTAGTAAGTAAATAATGCATAGTAATATTGATGGATAGAATTATGCCAGTGTGAGTGGGTTGCATGAATCACCAGAAACATAACATAAGTACTAAAAGAGTATTACATGTTGTGATGTCCATGTATTGTGATAGGATACATTTATTTGATTCGCATAGACGACAATAAAAAGTGCTTATCGTTTTAGTTAGCATGATATAAACCTAAATTCTCAGCCTACACGTATTATAATCCTATTACCCCTGTACTTACAAAGGTTACAGCTTTTAGCACTGACTGTTGTTGTACTTGCAAGAGTATTGATTATCCTGTCTGTAAAGTCGTACGACGCCCTTTGACCTTCTTTAGACTATAAACGATCAACTTTTTGGCTTTGTCTATCAATTAACTTGTTAAGATCAGTCAGACTCGTAAATCATGTTTTAATTAAGTAATCAATTAAACGGAGGGATTACAAATCATGAATTCGATTTTGAAAATCCAAAATCTTAGCAAATCTGTTATCTGTGAATGCACATCTTAGAGATTAGCATAAACAATGTGCAATTGCCCTACATCCCGTTATATAATCCGAGGATAATGCTCTAGGGAAAGGAACAGCCACATGCAAATGAGACTAAAGAATGTTCGAAAGAGCCATTCACATTAAATGCTCTATCATTATTACATTCTTCCAAGTCAAACCTATAAATATTTCTTCACGGTGGACTTTATGCACGTTAACTGGTCTTATAACAAGGTTAATGGCAAGACAAGCATCATGATATTGTTATGATGGCTAACTTTATCTCTTATCACAGAACATTTTCTCTTAAAATAGCGAAAATATTTATTAATCTCTAAAATTAAGTGGCCATGGCCGAATACTAAAGGATTCCAAATCCTTTTAAAGTGCAAGTGTATCTCACAATTTCACAATTCAAACTTTTTTATCATTTATAAAACAATGTCAACTTCTGTTACTGTTATTTCGGTATGACCCTCTACAAACATGACATTAAAAATCCAGAAATACAAACCAACTGATTTAATTCATGACAGCCTTTCAGAATACATAAAACTAGAAGTGCAAATACAGAAATTTACAATGGGAAACGTGTACAGTTCCACTTTGAGCGTAGAGAATAATAATATCAGTTTCATTCATGTACAGTCATCCTTTGTGCATTACCTATTATAGTAAGGTTAGTACCTAATTTAATATCAGCACACGGAGCAGTGAGCAGAGGTTAGAATGATTAAAATCCCTAGTTGAATAGTAGTTACATTTCATTGATGAAGTAGCAATAGAAGAACCTTTCATCTAGACAATGTAGATCACTAATAATAAATGTGCTATTTGTACATTCACTTAACTACAGACAGCACTGAGCAATTCAACTGCAGCATGTGGGATAATAATCTTGGAAAATTCATGCACCAGAACATGTGTAATTACATTATCTGCAAAGCCCCAATAATAATACTGACTCTACAGCACATGTATCTGTACTCTGTACATTCGGATTGCGTACTACTACTCACTACTACATGACATGCTGCTGCTCTTAATAAAACCAATGATAAACAGGTAAATAAATGCAGGCAGATAATGTAATACCTAAAGAACATTACACACTTCACTGTGTACTTCTGCAATAACTTTTACAATGCATCAACTAACTCTCGGGAAAATGTAATGGATACGCAGCCTTTAAGTCACGATGAAATCTACTGCTGATACACACAACCCAAATGCATTATTAATTAGTTACTCACGACCGACAAATAAATGGTCCAATCCAAATTATGCATTCAAACCAAACGAAACCACTCAATGCCGTCTAATTTCTCAGAGCTCTAGCAATAGTATTAGACACTTTGATTGTGGCTGTTGTGATGTGACGTCCTTAATACATATAAAGTACCTACCTAGATAGTGCTTCAAAGTGTAGCACATTATGCTTTTCCTCTGCGGAATACCCTGTTAATCCAATCGTAGGCAACTCAACAACAGATTTGCATATTATATATATAAATACATCAATGTCACATAATGATATGTAATATAGTTGTAGTAGGAATAGTTAACAATGTACTCTCACTGTCTCTTGACAAAGGTGACCATGTCTGATTCGAGTGAGTTAACCATTCTTTTTCAGACCCATAACTAGAAATATTCTCTTACTTTCTAACAATGCGATAATTTTTATGCAAATGTATGGAATTCAAAAAATGCCAAAAAATACACAACAATCCTGTTTGAGAGATATACTTAATTAGTCAAAAGCATCATTTCCAAAATGCTACGGCGAATAAGCTTTAATAGACAAAACAAAAATAACAGAAATTTTTAGTACGTACCTTTTCGCTGTTTTCGTAGGGAAGATTCCATAGTCCACAGGAAGATTTCAATTTTGCAGTTAAGGTTGGCTCTATTGGTTGTTGGGAAGCTAAAAATATTAACAATGTGGCCAAATCTGAAGGTCTAAAAATCATCTCGTCCAATATGGTCACGTTAAGGTGTATATTCTGTTTAATTGATTGCTTGTTTCAAGACTGTCATCAGCTAAGTGAATTTATTCTAGCATTAAGCTTCACATTATGCATAGTGTATAGCTGACTAAAAACAGAACTGAGATTGAATCTGCTTGAGCAGTATAGAGTAGCTATGCTATATAGGTATAGGTAAAATAGTTTTTATTGCACATTTTTAATGATACGCATTGGTATGAGAAGAAATTCATATTTTCCTTTAGCGTGTCCTCGACTTTCTGATTATTATGTGCTATAATATAAATTATGGCACCTGTTTTCATCGACATTTTTATCAACACAAATAGTGAATATTGCAAGTAGATGTAACGATGTAAGTATTAGAATTTAGCAAACACACCTACAATCTGCTGAGGCAAGTATCAATAGAGACACACACTCAGCTCCCTACTAACTCACAATAATAATATTATAATAATCAGTGAAGCAAGCAAGTGCATGTTTTTTTGCGTTAGCTTCCATTGTGATATCAATAGAGTATCTGAGTTGCGATAAATCTGCAGTAAGTAGAACAACTGAGCTTTTTCATCTAGATAATATTTATTTACGACTTGGTTGGCTGGCATGTCGCAGCCAGTGTTCTGTGCGATGAATATGATCCTACACTTGATAAAGTAATATGCATAATATTTTCTACTATTCTTGTATAGCTACTCCCAATATCTTTTGCAATTGCTGAAATTCTCATCTATACGGCTATACCTATGTCCTTTTTTATCACTTGATTGAATTGAGTACTTAGTGTAAGTATGGATATTTAGATATAAGTAAGTAGGTAGGTACTACATAACTATAGGTACCTCTCGAAAATAGTAATAGTAAGTACCTAAAGAAGTCTCCCTCCGTAGAGCACAGAATTAAGTGCAATGCAAAATGGACTAGAAATGAGATCGACTACGTTTTAATGCCACAGTTTCACCTGAATGCATAAAAATTTATTATTTGCTTGGCAAAGGAACGAAGAAATGCCTTGCTGAACATATCGTTCACAGATAATGCTGATTGACAATAAATAGAGCCATTGAATGGCTCTTGCATCTCTGAATTGTGTCGTAAACAGTGACTTCCGTTACACAAAGCACAGTTCTGTGACACATTCATGTTTTCATTTGCTTGGTTCAATGGGCGCAGTTTCTGCACAAATACGATCGATTTAGAGCTAAAGGTGTTTAGCACTTTACAAATATGGTATCCTGTGTGCATTCTTGGATTTCGCTATTCACGTAGGAATCTCCCAGTTGAGCCATCAATAATAATTAGCGATTGTTTTGTAGAAGAGGGTGGGACTTGACCATGCCAACACAAGGTTACAAGTAGGAATCGTGGAAGCGCCTCCTTTTCTACTCTGTCTCCTTCGTATTATTATTATCATCTGTTTACAATTGAGCAAAGACATTGCTCCAAATCAATCCTTAATTCTCACCTCTCTTAATGGACAATGCTTAAAAAATGCCGGAGACAAATGCTCGCAATAAAACTTTTATGCTAATTTTTCAAGACATTATCACTTCATGCTGCTCCTTATGCCAAAATTGCAAATCCTCCCAAATAAAAATTCTCAACTCAATACCATTTTCGTGTGAGGAATCTCGGGCATTCACAATAAAATCCTTAACAATCACTTCATAGTTTGTTCATAGTAGATAAATTTAATTTCCTGTAGGTATGCTGTATGCTATGCTTAAGCTTTCTCACTCCTATATTTGTGATATTTTAACTGAGCGTTCTGTTAAAAGAAACGAAGGCTCCTTCATTTGCAGAATTGTGATTTTTAAAATGCTATTCTGAGCTAAAAAGGATTAGTGACGCGAAAGAAGCAGATAATTTCTTTGTAAATAAATAATACAATTCGTATGCATAGCTAGTTACCTAAGTAGCTATGGAATAAGATGGAAAAGTTATGATATTTTTTGTATAGTGTCCAAAGCTCTATTTGAGCCTGTAAGCTGTGTTTTGTGGGAGTTATTATTGCAGAATGGGGTATCTAGGTATTTTGGAATGGTTTGTGAGTTGATAAGAATTCGTAGAAGGTCTACGGCAACTGCCTATAGAGTGAGACAGAACGTTATGTAATTTATGAGACGAGTGTCAGCATTTCATTTGATGTATGCTTTATTATTTATTTATTTATTATTTTACTTTATGTACCTTGAGAGGCTTGACGGGTTGATTTTCAATTCCATTTGCACTCGGTGTGTAACTGTAAAAAAGAAAAAGCTGAGAAGGCCGTGAAAAGTTCGTTATGTATGCATGTAGATTGAATAGGAACGTCTGCTACGTATGAATATCTGGATGAGTGGATGAGTTGGGAGAACAAAAGGTAAAAATACCTGTGTCCCTGTCTGTGGGTAAATATTGAGCCAAGTGTTGGAAAGAATTTAACAAGTAGGTACTAGGATGGCTGTTACAGTATAATTTCATGATTTATTTCTTAAATAGGAGCCAACAACGAAAAACGACAAACAACACGATCTTGCTTCAGTATGCATTATACAGTTTGTAATAATCTATAATCACTAACTAATAATAATATAATCTAAGTATTTATGTTACTCAATCAATAATGTAATATTTATTACTCGCAGTCAACTCCCGTTTCAAAAAACTCACGTACGTAGTAGTAAAACAATTTTGAGACAAAAACGGAAAATGAGTCTTTTGAGTTGAACCGTTTGGATTGACAACTGACAGCAATAAATAATTAAGATTATTGACACGAAAGACAAGACTTGACTTGACTTCAACCTTAACTTCAAAAACGGGATTTTCCTACACATGGAGTTGTTTGTTTTGTTGTTACGATCGCATCGTGTTAAGTAGCATTTTAGTAGTACAGTACAAAAACTAATGTATAGTGAATACACATCCATCTTTTGATTTACCACTACTAACACTAACAACTATGGTTTGTATTCTACTTTCTTACGTACGAACCTACATGCACTATTACCTAATAGTATAACGAGTCAAAAAAGGGAACATGGGTGCGCACAATAACAGCAAAATACAGTTTATAGTTAGAGTAGTCCAATAACAGTCACAAGTCACAGTCCACCTATAGGGATAATAATAATAATAGAACAGAGGCTCATGCCTTTCTCAACTTATTATTCCAATATTATGTTGCCTCTCTGTACTCTAATTGCAAATTCTTGCAGGATTTTTACTTTCGTTCACCAACCAACAAGATAATATAACTCACACAGGTATACACAGTACAGTACAACTTAAGTATAGTAATAATAATATTTTATATATCTATTTCTGGTGCATGGGAACTACTGCTAATGTCTTGCAATTGCAAATTCTAGTAAAATCCAACTAATTGCAAGATAACAGTTTTGATAATGTATTCATTGAGGCTTTTATTTAGTAGCGTAGCTATTACTATTGTATTTTTAAAAGAGTTACTTGGCTTGACTTGACTACCGGTATACATCAATCAAAACATAATATTTATCTATTAAATTATAATAATATTTGCAAGGAGAGGAAACGATTTGTTTAAAAGGTAAATCCTAACTACAGGATGATGGTATAAGTCGACAGATAAGTAGGATAATTACTAGCGTACACATTACAGATCTGCAACATAATATTATTATCGAATAGTATGACGTGACTGTGGATGTGGTGGAGTTGTAGAAGGATGGAATCGATTTTACTCTTTCAAGCATCATCCTCCGCCTACTAAATACACACAACAACAACTGCAAACTTAACATAAAACAAAGTCATTGCAATTGTAACTTAGGAATTCAGTAAGGGATTTATTGCAAATATAATAATAATGATAATAATAATAATAATAACAATAACAACTAGGTTTACGCGTAGAATAGATACGCCAGTATAAAAAATCTAACTACTAATAATACACTAGTATGCAATTAGTATCTTGTGTTATAATTATAAGTTTTCTACAGTACAACAATACTTATCTTCAGTATTTTATCATTGTAAGTAGTAGGAGTACATAATATTATCTTATAAATAACATAGTGTGTGTGTAGGACAGGCTGAAATGAGGATATTGATTGTTCAGTCGGGTAATCGATAGATTTCTTTCTTTCTTGACATGATACAGAAACAGCGAACCAAAACAAGCAACACACACAACTGAAACAAATCAAACCCTGAGGCTAACTGACTAAGTAACTAAACTCCGTGTGTGTGTGTCTGCGTCCTAATAAATGAACTCTACTCTACTCTAATCCCTATGAAATTATTCATGAATCATAGTTAAATATTTTATTCCTTTTATCTCTATATCCAATAATTAACTCGCAAATAGATCACTGAAACCGGAGATGAATGTTAAAAAACTAAATTTTTGCATTTTGAAAAACTTTGATTCGTTCTCTTACAAAGTAGGAGATTTAGTATTACACGTCCTTAATTAGTTAGTAGGGGACTATACTCCAAAGAAAGAGTCCAAAGTAGTTTAGTTCAGTTCAGCTTTTCTGTCGTCTGTTTTATTGTGTGGAGCCAGAAGCTATGCTATTTCCTCCTGACTTTCTTTTCACATGCATAGCTAACTAACTACACTAAGTAGCAGAGTCGTCGCTTTTATAACTGTTGTCCTTACCTGGTACTGCCCTTTGTCAATTTATTTAACAGTCCTGGATTTCTTATTAGAACATGTGACGCATTATATAGGTAGCTATTAATAATATTACAATTACATACAATGATACAATATTCCAGTCTACAAACCTTTCCTCGTACACACACAATTTAATACCCTCTTCCTAAAACGTATCCATTAGCGCCGGCTTTTTGTTGTGTATCGACAGTATCGAGCGTGCAGCCACTACTACTGTGCCCTGCCCGTGTGTCCATGTCATATGAACTCGATTTCCAACTAAATTCCAAAATTTTAGCTTCCTATTCACAAATGACGAGTAAAAGTAAGCCTTCATCACTCGAAACAACACAATGCATTTCCTCTATTTATTAAGTCAATAAAGTTGCAGGTCTGTATGCAAGTAGTAAGCATTTACATACAAACGTCCGCTGCTGCTTCCATAATCATAATAATATATACTATTATGTATATGTATTTATGTATGTATGTATGTAACTATAATATTTTTAGTGTGTTGTTGTGTGTAGTGTGTTTGTTTGTGTGTACTGTTTATGTTTGCCCTTACATCAGTTTGGTTTTGACTTGAGACGCATTTTGTTATGCATGAGAGATCTGAAATTATCATGTTTCAATCATAATTGCTACAACTACAGCTACTTTTAGATTATACACATTTATATAATAACACTAGGACATTAAGTTTTACTAGTAAAAGCAAAGCCTCAATTTTTCGCAAGGACTTTGCCATTTCATTGAGTCTGAGGGAAATCAAAGCGAGAGCGGACATTAATTTCCTATCTACAACAACTAAGAGCTAACGTAATAGTAATAAAGAACGCATCCTCAAATCCTCTTCTTTTTCATTCCTAATATACTTAGAAATTTTCTTAGACATACAAAAGCCCTTTCCTGGCTTGGCTGGCGCGCGAAGATGCGAGAAGTAGTAGCGAATAGGACAAACTGCAAATTATTTATAGCATTTATTTATTTTACTAAGTTAGTCGCTCTCCATATCTGCCAAGTCGACTTTCAAAACTTAAAAACTATTAAACAAGGGTGACGTGGTGACGGAAGGTTTCTCCAAAAACCTAACTCTGTCGTCTAGCTCCTTTTTTTACAATTGACTCACCCTTGCCACACCGTACCCTGCCCTTTTCCTTCTCTCTCTCTCTCTTTGCTATTATCTGTATGTTATTTGTATTGTTGCATGTAGTCGTGTGTACGTACCTTTAACATCAACTTAGCCCTACACACATACACCAACTAGTTTCCTATGCACATCTCTAATTAGGTATGCATTAGTTTCTTGGCATTTTGCTTATTTTATAAAGCAATTACAATCCTTATCGCACAGCACATCACGGACTTATTTATTAAATGACAACCAGACCAAAGATGACATTGACAACAAACTTTACGGACAACTACTTACTGTGCTCCTCTACTCAACTATATTAATTAGCCTTCTAATATTAATATAGTATTTTCATGACGTATTTATCTAGCTCGTCAGTAGGTACGGCATTTTCACCTTTTTGCCACAGCACAATAATAAAAAGTACAACAATCCCCCTTTGTTTTTTTTGTAGTAGTATTTATCCATAACTTTTATGGCTTTTTGGCCGCCATTCTCTTTTATAAATCAATCCCCCAAAAATCAATCCATATAAATAGTTAAATAGTCATCCTGTATGCAAATCCGAAATTTCAAATCATCTCACCCAATACTATTATAAAACTGCGCTGTTGTAATAATTAGTATATACCCCTTAATTACTTCTAAATATTTCCCCCAAATGCCCAGATACAGCCAATTGAGCACTGTAATTTGTTTTTTATCTGTAAATCTAATTATTCATACTGCGATAATTCTTCATTCGTTTTCCTATATAAATTATTTTCAAATGTAGTCACACTTAGAATTAGGTACCTTTACAATTTGTTTCCATCATGCGTCAGCCAACAGACGTTTTGTGTATGAGACATTAAGTGATGACTGATATCATCATCCCCTTACAATACAAATAGCACGACTGTTTCAAAAATTGGCAGAAATAATTCACTTACTCTTAATTTGGTTCTTTTCATTCAAAATGATAAACTTGTATAGTACTGCACAAATGTTTTAGCTATTTTATATGCAGCGTCGTAAGATACTTTTGTATTCCTATTTCAAAAATCACTCATTTTATCTGTATTTAATTTTTCCCTTTTAGATTTAATGATTTAAATAGAATGACATCAGGGTCATCAGTTTCACAAGTTAGGCACAAAAAGCCCAAAAAAACTGAGAGTGAGTAAAATAATTCAAATTCTCAGAGCCATGGATGTAAGTGACCTGTAAGCCTATGTAAATAATAGAGAGACAACACTTGCAAGTTGAAAAATAAACGGCACGCACAATTCTGCTAAAGCATCGTAGGCGTCGTTTGACAGTCTCAAAGTGTTTTCTTTGCCAAGAATTGCTAATCCGACACTTGCATGGATGACAATTCCCAAGTAATTTCTGACTCAGGGAGAAAATTCTTAAAATACAAATGATTTTCAAGGAGAAAGTTTTTTTCTCCTCTCACGTTTAATTCAATTCATAGAATTTGAAATTGACCTGGAAAATACAGGAGAAGATATTAAAATTGTCTTGAAAAATCTATTAGATACATAAAAGCGACTCTGCGTCGTCAATTATAAAATTGTGCGAGAAATGTATTTGTCACATGGCCAAAACTCTAATAAGCTTCAGTCTTAAAATGTTATTTACTAAAGTTGAAATGATTGACTCATGCAAAACAGAAAATTTTTCTTTGAACGATCAATAAATATAGAAATACTAAAATGAGACATGTTTTTCGTTGACTCTACTGAAGCAGAGTAAAATTTCGTAATTGACTGGGCTAATAAAAGGAGTTGAAAAAGGATCGGGAATTTTCTTCTATGTATCTGTATACTGACTGCGTGTGTCGTCGTCGACTTTGAACTTACTTATATCTATCTGTATATATATTAGAGGCTACATGTTACAGACAGTAGATAATTATTTGTAGGAGCAGCCGCTTTGCTACATTTACATTTATGTACGTATGAACGAAAGATATTCTATAGACAAAGACTCTTCTATTTTTGCGTTTTTTATAGTAGCAAGAGTTTGAAGTAACAGCCGAGTAGCTTAGTGCCTACTTTCGTCGAAAACTTATTTCCGTTCATCGATTTCTGGTCTATGGCTTTAGTCAAACCTTCCGTGTGTGTCACATATAAAGTAGCTATCTATCTATATATAGATTAAACGAACGTAAACATTCACGTAACTCCGCATATAATATGTACTTGGTATAGTACCTAATATCTAGTATTTTTAATCTTGCGTGATCAGACCATTGACATTTGGAACAACGAAATATGTACGTCACAATAAACAATTGAATAATTTGTGATTCTACATAAGTAGCTTAAATTAAATATTTTAGCAAAATTATTGATAATGTCATTTTGAATCGGCAGTGAATTCAGTGGATTTTGCACGTACATTTCTTTTTCACTAATATAAATCATAGACATAAAATAATTAAGAGCAATACGAAATTGTACTTGACTCGATAACAAAAGTAGTAAAGGGATATTCGGATACGTCCATAATCTTAATGTTGTCATACTTACGATGCAGGCAGTTAAGAAACTCCTCCCGGTGGTGTAACACAAATGATATGACACATTCTACCGGTGTATTATGTAGTTGTACGTTCATATAGAGACTACTTAGTTAGTGGTAAGTCGTATTCCAATAATATTTTTCCAATTACCTTACAGATATTTTTTTTAGTAACAAGTTCAGATTATACCGTAAAAAGGACGAAATTGTTACGGTAGAAATGAAGAGCCATTTGGGTAGTAAATAGCAGAGCAGAGGAGATTATGTAAATTTTTATGATGTGGTTAGTCCAGCCTTTTTTGAATAGTAGCAATCCACCATGACGAACGAATGAATGAACGAACGGAATATTATGACGAATCCAACATGGAAGACATTGCAACAACACATTCACTTACATTACAACAAACATTTTTGTTTCTAGAAAACGAGAGAGAGGCCCATCACATTTTCCCTATTATGTTGGTCACTACTATAGTCCCAATCCCAATCTACGATTCCTTCCAAACAGGTGCAAAAACTAATTGCACGCCTCAACAAAACTTCGTGACTCACAATTTGTGTAAGTTTTTGTTTTGATTTCCATTCCTCGTTCTTCGCTTCCTCAAAGTATCCCCAGTCAGGGGACGTAAGTAAGATCGTTGAAAAACTGCATGGAAATGTTAACATCACTCATGATAAATAGGAATCCGTCTTGTCTTGTTCGTTAATTCTTTTTTTAAGTTCATTCACCGAAACGTTCAGATTGCTAACAATGTACAAGCCGTATTTGGCATCCAGGAAAAGGTAGACGAGTAATACACAGATGGACACAAAACACGGACTGACTGTATGCAGTGGGGATGGATATTCACGTAGGTATCTTCAGCTGATGACCATTGTTCGTTCCTTTTTTAACATGAAGGAATTGTTAAGTTCAAGGGCTTTCCCATACACACGCCACTTATGTAGACGCAGTGTTTTCTTAAATTACGTTTTGACAGCACTGATAGAGCTGAATCCTAAGTGTGGGGCCACCCTTTATCCTTCATCTTATGACAGACTACGAATTCACGGCACATTCGCTAAAAGATTCCATCACAAACATAGCGACGTCCTGTGGCATCTCCAACGCAGCACATCTAATTACAGATAACTTATCATCACTTCTAATTATATTAATTCTGGTGGTATATCAATATCAAAGGAAAATTCTCGATTCTGCTAAATAACATAATTTCGGCTTCATTGCTCTCTGCTCGCTCGCAAAAGATTTTTCTTTAGATTGGTTCTTCGTAGTCGTAACGTTGTCAATAAGTAGTTGCGCTAATTTCTTCTTTTCGTCACTATACCAATTTCATTTTTATATGAATGCTTCATCTTTGTATGTATGTATTCAAACTAGGCTGATTTTTTTGCAGTTCGGAGTAGTTGTTGTCTGTGTCGCATTTTCATTCTAGAAATAATAAAAGTCAAGGATGTTCATTATGTTCTCAATGGATTTAAATAGCAAATGATCAGTCCTTATAAGACAACATTATTAAGTTTCATATTCAATGGAGCGTAAATTGTTACTCTGCTTTACAATACCTACTTAAAAACGTGCCCATTCAAAAGGAAGGACTACAAATTAAGCCAAATGACTAGAAAAGAAGCCCTTGCGGCTCATCATTCCCAAAAGTCTGGAAGTGTGTTCTCTCGTAGATAAATAAATCGATCTATCTTACTTTACTTTATACTGGGCCAATTCACGGTAAACGTCGTAAACGCCGCAAACGTCGCAAACTTCGCATCGCAAAATACTTTACCACGTTTGCGGCAAGGCGGCGCGGATTTCTGTTCAACAGCCAATCCCAGGCCTTACCTTGTTTGCAAAGTTTATCCTGGCTCAGGGCATGTACTTATTTCGCAAGCAGAATCATTTATCATAACATCCATAAATCATAATACAAATTCAATCTAAA
>JABASI010004631.1:0-13689 GCA_019776505.1 Tomocerus nigrus | reverse complement strand
GATGAACAGGTTTATATTTCGCATTCCTATACATATCTAGGTACTTATTCCGAGATTCTGATGTTATATAATGGGAACTTCGGCAGATTGGGAACTGTTCCACCGAAAGGAAGGAGAAAGCTATAGGCGAAAGAAAGTTGACTCACATTTCCAATTGCTAGTGGACTAATTACATCGGAATGGAAAACTCTTTACTGGCACGTATAAAAGTAATCTAACGAATCGCAACTTTGTCTGATTATGAGAGCATGTGTAACTTTTATCGAACTAAAAAAACCTGTAGAAAACAGTTTCTTTCTTTAACTGAATCAAAACACAGTTCATTAGCTAAACTTAATTAAATCAGAAACTACATGGGAATCACTTTGCTTTCTGGAAGTTATAATTTTACCATGTCAGTATTAAGTCGGTACGACGATTTACGTTAAAAGCCGACAGAAAAAGACGCCCATTTTCACCATGTTTATGAAAATTTAATTTTCAAATACTTTGATAAAAACAATTTTCACCAGCAATAAAATAAAAAAGGTCCGGGTGAAAGTTGTAAAAGCTCCCAGGTGAAAGTGAATAAAGATGTTCTAATTTTGGGCGTCTATTCCTGATATTAACTTTCAGCTGTCATTTTTCTATTCCACCACCAACTTGATTTGGACTTTGTATCCTGAAATGGCTAAATGCGCCTAATTAATGCTGATAATATCTTATTGCGACATATTTACCAGTTACACGACCCTCTAAGTTTAATCTAAAGGCGCATTCTGAGGATTATCATACAGATCACGTATTTATCATGTGCAAACGTGGTAGTGGTAGGTGGTAAATGTAGTAAACAAGGTGAGGCAACTATACCTAGGTACACAAGATCCGATTCCTTCATTACAATTCTATTGACTATTCCTAACAAATTCTGGCTGACAGGCTTCACATTTACTGTGTCAAGGATGATATTAGGCATATTATAATTACGTTATGTATCTACTAATCCTTCCTCCTTCTCTGCCCGTGTTCATTGTTTATTTTTGATCAATGACTATTCTTTCAAACATCACTGACGACAGTGACGACTGAAAGTAACATGATACATTTGTAATAATTACATAAATGCATGTAAACACGAATGAATGTACGCATGTCCATGAATTTTACTTTAGGAAAGTAACCTGATTATTTCTTTACAACATCAAAGTAACAGCATATTATTATGATTACCAAAACGAATGTTTTGGCACAAGGCACAATTTTTGATACAAAGGACAAAAAGGAAATACCAGATTTGACGTTGTTTTTCGTACGTCATTTGATAACTTCCGCTGACAGTCAACCATACACAAAAGCGGATGTAAGTTTCTTACTAAACCATTGGAAGGTACTTAGACCTAATCAAGACTGTAAAGAGTCTGGTTACCGGTTATGTGCAGGAAGATTATTTAATGTTACACATTTCTGCAAACTAGCTGACTGTCATGTCTATTGCGTATGTATGCACGAAAAGAGCATGCCATGTCAGTCAACATTTTCCTTTAATTAGAGTTGTATTTAATTTTGTTAGTTGCACAGGGCATGAAGCCACACAAATAGACTGGTGGTGAAACACTTGACACTTACTGAGGCGTAGCAAGTGTAAGCATGTGTAAGTATCTGTAATTGCATTTCATTGAGCTAAGTAATTGCTTGAACCACTAGCAGAAAACGAAGAGTACTGCTGGTCCTCATTCTTAGTCAAGTATTCAAGTGAAAATAGCGAATCGTGTCGCACTTTCTCTCAAAGAAATTTCTTGTACAAACAAAGATAATAAAAGTCGATCTAAACCTAAGTGCCTGGTCGGACTCTAACATGAAAGCAAAGTGTATTTACCTTTGCCAATGACGTAAATGCTTCCACCACTACCTATAGGTACTTTGCTCACTTAGCATTCGCTTTCTCTCTGAACAATTCTTAGCAAACTTGGAATGATTCATTATTTTCGCACGCTTAGTAAAGTTTGCGTTTCGTGCCAACCCGACTCCAACTTTTATTGCTTTACACGAAAGTACATACGATAAGCAATTACAATCACAAATAATGTACCATAAAATATACACAGTATATATGCAATAAATCAAAATCATTGTGGAGTACATGAGTGCATGTCATACAATACTTAAATAGCAAACACCTAAAAGTAACCATGTCCAATTTACTGGCAGGAGTGGTCCAGAGCACCACCACACACATGGATATTGTTGTAATGTAACAACACTGATATTTCGAACGTGCTACAAGAAGTGTATGCATTTTCTGAGACAGTGTAATTTTAGCAATTTAAAAAATATCTCATTATCAGTCTCATTATAATGTATCTGTGTGTCTGTGTGTATTTACTATCGAGAATAGCTAAAAGAAATTGAGACATTCAATATTTGGCAGCGCAAGCATATCTTTTAAAGAAATATGGCCAATTACTAGCATGTCGAGGTATATTTTTTGGATATTTATCCAAAGGCATCTGCAAATAAGTTACGTTATCTGTTCATATGAAGCTCTATTCTGTTAGTATTTCATTATATCTACTTCGAATGGAGTAAATGAGTTCTATTCTTCTATTGCTTTTACAATTGTAATTAATTGATAAAAATGCTTTGTATTTCATAGATGAACCGGCAGAGACAAAATTCCCAGAAGGATCTCGTAAATCACACTGCCTTATGCATTTGGCGTAACAGATGCTAAATCTATTCTATGCATGGCTGGGGAGTGAAACTGAGAATAGAATTGAGTGGTATGTATACCTGTGCTAAGAAAGTGAGATCCTGTTCCACAATGGATGTAGGTTGTGGCTCGGCTCCGGCCAGCAGTCTGTAATGGAGCATTTCGTTGACTTGTTCCCCTTGGCCATTGTAATAAGGCCAATTGCCTCCAAGAAAGAAACTGAGCACAATCCCCGAAGGTCCATTTCCAATGACTACTACTTCCCGGTATTGAACTGTATCGGAGTCGGAGCTAGCATTGTCAATGGATGCCGAGTCGGAGTCAACTCCCGAGTCAACTCCGGAGCCGTCACAAATCGTTTCTCTCTCGTGTTGATGTTCAATTACAGCAACCATCTCGGAGACTGGCAGACTCTCTTACATGATCCTGCATAATAAAAAACACAATTTATTCAGGAGTTGTTGTGTATTCAAATTCAGGTTTATGGGATATGAGCACCTAGACTATTTGCATGTCATACAACATACAATTCATGCATAAATAAAGTGTTACTTATGTATTATCTAGAATTCTGATATGCCTTCAAGTACAATACTTTAAGCTTTTAAGTAGATTTTGCTTAGGAGCTTATTTTTTATCGCTGTACATATATAGCACTTAATGGAATACATGTGTTTGTGGTTTGTAGTCATTGTCATTAGTCATTCTCATTACGGATCCTCAAACTATTCCACTACTTAAGTCAATTATATGAATGCATTGTCATCCATTCAATATTCTTATAAATTGCATCATACCTTTTCCTATCTTTCATTTTAAAAATTAATGTGATATGCTAATACCATCTTTGCATGAGCATCTGTCGAGAACAAAGAGAAAGAACCCTTGTCTCTGTTGTATTTCTGGTATACTTATAACACATAAATTCGTAAATAAAGGTTAATACATACTATACTACTGTAGTATAAAGTATAATATTGGATTGAAAAATGTTGGCACAAAATAAGGTTGAGTATGATTTGGTGGCTTTTTTCAATAAAATCAGCTGCAAAGCAAATTAATCCTACTTATATACAATAAACATTTTATAAAGTCACAATAAGTAATTGACGAAAACTTGAAATCTATAACGTCAATGTAAACTTCGTCAAGTTCACAGGAAGTGCATGCTACTCAACTGATACGGACATATGCACTGGATTGAGTACTATATGAGTACCCTGTTTACAGTTTAAGTCAATTATTACGAAATAGCATACCTAGTACTTACAGTGGAATTTATCGGATGTTTTCATTTTTACTATCTGTATCTATGTCTATGAGACACCTGTCCATTAGACAATCAACCTTTTTATCTCATTACACGATTTACTCTTTTATATACTTAGAGTCTCAATTTTCATGTGACTCTTCTATCTGTTGTGTTGTAGTTAATTCTGGAGGCGAATGTACTAGATACATCAATCCTGTCCTATACCCACACACACCATTAGTAGTTAATTGGGACTTATTATATAACCTGTCCTTATTTTTTTGTTTGTACCGTAGCTGTAGCCAAGGCCATCCGTAAAGCTGGTGGTAAGAAGTACAAGTAGTTTATTTTAGATAGGGTTCTATAGATCTTCACTTGGTATTCATAATTTTATAGACAGAGAGAGAAAAAGATGGAGAGCATTGTTGGTGTAATAGCCACACTTAACCTATCATTGCGAATCATTGCGCTATTTGCTCTAATATTATATCATTTTATAGTAATTTTATTCGAGTTATTTTTGCACTTCGGAACGGTGTGCTGACGCAAATGCTCTGACAACGTGATATGTTGAAAAAGTGAGGTTAGACAGAAATCATGTACATGAACATGATACATCTGTTAGATAATGATAATAATGATGTTGTATCGTATTCGTATGTGTTCTGCTTGAATGACGCTATGTACACAAGCCAGGTAAAGCTAATGCTTCCAAGATAAATCGATAAGCCAATGCTAAATCAGCTTTGTCCTAAGTACGTCAGGAAATAAATAATGCTCAACCAAGTTATGTCCTATATATATGCGACTATATTTATCACAGTTGAAAGATGCAAGTTTTATTTGGCTATTGTATTCTTTCATTCCAATCGCCTTCTGTACGTCTGCAGATTTATAGATTTCCAATTTACACATATGCATGTACTCAAACTCAAACAACTTATTTATTATGTAAATAGAACACCACCATCATGCACCATTATAGAAAATGACATTCAATTTCAATCCTTTAACATTAGGTACCATAAGATACGTAGTCTTTTACAGTAGAAAAAGAATATTTTATATATAAATTTTTAAATCAACTATTAATAGTACATAAGATTCAGGGATTATTTTGAAGGGTACATAAAATATTGACCCCACCTGTGGAATCCACTCCAGTAAATAAATCGGGCCAAAAAACTTCATGCAATGGCAATACTGGAGTGATGAACTGTGCAATGCATATGGACATGTACTTTTACGAAATACCAATCATATTAATATATAGTAAACCTAGGTACCTACTACATTTTATGCAATGCAAGTATACCTAATCCAATAGTAGAGGAATAATTATCAATCACGAGTTAACCTAACGCTATGATGTATACAAAGTGCTTAAGCTATCTCTATCTTATCTGCGTAAAAACCTGAATATCAATGAGGGATTAGCAAATTCTTCGAAAAGATTATTTTGCAGCGTAATGAAGTTTGCCATGATCGTGTCGTTTCACGATTACTAATGAATACACGACACAATCCTAAGTTCATTGTTTGTATTCCCAAATCTTTGTCATCCTTAAATGACATAGATTTATTACATAGTATATTCATGTTCACAGACGATCTAGCTTTTGTTTATTTATAGAGTACCTATTAAAGCTAATAATGCAATTTATTTACCGTATGCACACGAGAATTTTTTGGAAATAACCAGAATTCATAGATTACAAGTTACAACTAAAAGTAAATGCGTTCAACGTTACTTTTTATTCTACCTTTATCCTGCTTCTTTTTACATGATAAGTAAATAGAAGGTCAGACAAAACCAACAATTTGATATCTCCACCGAAATGAACAATATTACTAAAAATCAAGAAGAGATCACTACAATCAAGTCATTGACATTATAGGTAGCAACTAGCCCCTTTTAACTGACAAATTAAGGACTTTTGGCCCTAAAAGCGGTAATCGATAGATATTATTTAATGTCAAAGTAGATTGTAATTGTAGATTACGTATACATAGCCATTAATCACAGTTTACCATGACTTTTATCCTACACTTCTTGTATTTACATAATCGAAGGTCAGACTAGAATACTGTTTAATCAGCTTCAATAAATTGGTATAGGTATCCAGAAATTAATGACTAATGAATTCATGATAGGAATGTTTAAAGAGGTCATGTTATTAGTGAACGTATTTTATCATAGTAATAATTTGTATCTTTTAGGTAATTGTAATAAAATCCTTCCCAATCTGCATGTAATTATTATGCCACTTAAACATGAAATACAGCCAAGGCCTGTAATGAAATGCTATACAGGCTTGATACAAATACAACACAGCTAGAAATTGTATGCAGTAGAGTCGTCAACTAAATAATTCATCTATAGCTTGTATATAATAATTTATTGACTGTTTACTCTTTTATATCATTCCCTGATGATCTACCTAAATGCATTTCGGGGAATTTCATACGTAGGTACTGAAATGTAAATTAAAATTGACAAAAAATTGACATTTACTATTGGTACAGATATATTATAGCACGCTCTAATAAAGCATTGGTTGCAAACATGCAAGAAACAATTTTATTCATTCACTGAACACAATAAGGATATTATTGAAAAATCATTACTTATTTCAATATCCTTCCTCTAAAACTGTGGTTAGAGCTTTTCAATGTCAACTAGTTGATTTTACATGAGATGCGTCTGTGGAGGAAAACTGGAAGATAAATAAAATTGTCTTAATAACAACCTACAAGTAATTAAATAGTAATTTTCTAGAAATCCTCTGTAACAGTACAGAGTTTCCTCTGCAAGAACCAATTGCAAAAGCTACAAATATTAATTGAAATTCTATACATTGCGATAACGCAACGTAGTAAATTAAGTCGATCTTTATTAAAGCCACCTTTGCGGATTTGCCAGTATTCCCGTTTTCTGCCACTGAAGCGTGTTGAATGGGATGATCGAATCAAAAATCCTGCAACAGCAGTATCTCATGATGACTTTGACAAAGAATACTAGACTATTCATTTGCGTAATAAAGCAAGAAAATAGCTGGATATCAAATAAAATCTACACATAATTACTACGAATGAGCATGTATTATTATAGTAGTTACAGATATACCTCCTGCCTCCTATTCTGTGCAGTGTTCTTGACCTCTACCAACTGGTTACACAGCGTTTCATAAATATAGTCGCTGCCTAATCCTCGATCACATTAATTGCTAGTTAAGTGAATATAATATTCACAGTCATGCTTGCGATTAGCTCATTCATAGTATTCATTGAACTATGTATGCATACAATCACATTGTATCTAGCTCCTTTCTTTGACTATTGGACCTTGATCTTGACTCAGGGTCACCTCTACTTTACTCCGTAGGCGACAAGCTTGAAGCACTTCAATCTGATTGCAGAATACCTGTTTTTATAAGCTGAATTTTTTGTATCCCATTTATTGCTAATTAAGTACTACATCGTTGCAACCATTATAATAGTGGACATCTTCCCTGATGGCATATATAGTATATGCGTAACCAGCCTAATGTATCAGTAATTAAAAGTTTAATAATTGTTGTCTAATTATTAAATCAATTAGTTGATTAATTTGCAAGGGTTGAATAAAATGCAATATAACGTATTTTCAGGCGTCAACTTTTGTTCAGTGAAATAATTAGCCAAATTAAAGTCGAACGAAAACGCTAACTTCGGAAGAACACTTTTTATTAGATTGGCTGTAGCTATTGTAGAGAATATACAACGATGGTTGCCACTTTGCTACAATAAATACATTTTCCAATTACTTGGAGGTAAAAGTTTGTCATCTCCTTAGGGGGTTGCTTGTCGGATTTGGTTGAAGAGATTTAAACCGCCAAAGACAGGATATGACACTATTTTCCTTTCCTTTAAGCTTTTGCTCTTTTATAGACAGACTTCAAAAGAGTTTTTAGATATAGGTTTAAAGTATTAGAGAAACACAATAGTTTTGTGCTATGTCAACGTTTTCGGTTGATTAAACACAGAGAGGCTTTTAAAAGAGTTGGAATAGTTCAAGATGTTGCACAAGAGTCAGCGGATGAAAGTAATGTGAAAAGAAATTGACACGAAATAAGCTTACAGAACTTTGTGTCAGCTCTTTTAACAAATTATAAAATGGCATGGCTCTGCAAAGTGCAGACATTCAGGCAGGTTATTGGATTTCTCTGTACGAGCTCTATAACCAGCTGCTACCGGTTATACCAAGTAACTGTAACTGCATACAGAAATAAATACATACCAATATCAAATTACTATAAACTTAGACACATGAGAGCAGATAGGAACAACCATAGGAGGAAAAATAAGTTCAATAGCTGAAATTGTATCATTCAAAAATAATTGAACAACACCTCAGATTGCACTAGATACTTCCTCCGCCTTCATTGTGCTATATTTAAGCAAGTTTATCGATTTTTTATCATTCATCTCCCTTGGCTTTACTACAGTATGTTCTTATGTGTGCTAGACTCAAATTACGGGTCAAATGACAAAAGGAAACATAATGTCTCAAGGATAATTATGTAGCAAAAAATAATATAAAAATTCATTTTTTACTTGATACTGCTATGCTACTTTTAGTTATCTTCAGATTGTGTACTATACTATATACTTTATATCTTATCTTATCTTCAGACTACCTACATTATGTATGACATGTATGACACAAGTATTAAAAAATATAAGTACGATACTTGCTCATTGACTCATTGACAAATACAATGAGACCTTTATATGCTACTACACTAGTGCAACATGGCATATAATTGCTATTACATGCATTATTCCTTCAAGATGAAAGATGTATTGAAGTACTTATAAAATTGCAATCTTTGATGATGCACCTCGCTAAAGACATTTTTCTTTGATTTGATTTTCAATGCTGAGTGACAAAATTATGTGTTCTTAATAATATAACATAACAAACCGCAATGAATGAGACGTTTGTAAGTAGTATTTAAGTTGCAACGAGCCAGAAAGAAGATAAATTATAAAAAATTATTAACTTTATCCTGAAATTCACTAATTACATCCATAAATTCCATTATCTGTGGCACATACTGCATACTTTACTTGAAACTATAATGAGACAATGAGAAAATGAGATACGATACGACTTTTGGGAGCTATTTTTATAATTTTTCAAGTTTTCATCGTATTCCAGTCCAATTAAAAAACCTAGTATAGTGCATGTAGCTAAATTGTATTATATGGAAGTGTAATTTGTTCAGAGAACTCCATGAGCTTACTCGGTATGACTAATTAGCCTCTACAAAACACTGTTGCTCTTTAGACAGAAAAACAATCTCATAAATAATTTTCTTACCTTGTACAACAAGTCCAAATTAATTATGTACGCGGAAAACGTAAATACATTTACACAGGAGAAATGAGAATTCTTTTTCAGGGTAGGTACTCCTATTTTTCTATTTTAATTAGTTCTAAATAACAGTCAACGATTTCGTCTCTACCAAATAAATGGTATTTTAATGTTGATATTTTAACTTTTGTTGGAATATTATTTGTAGGAAATAATTCTTGAGATTATTTAAGATGCTACAATAAAATAGGCACAAACGTGTTACGTTCGTCCTATTCAAAGGATGCCAAGTATTACAAATGAAGTCAAATTGTAGAAGAAAAGTATTTCTATGTCTTGTCTCCCAGAAGATCGTGAACAGAATGAGTAAAGGAACGAGAAACGAGACGTAAGGAAAAACTCTCAGACAGGGAAACGTACAGACAGAGAACGGAATACACCTGCTCCTACTTAGTTTGGCGTTCACTAACAACACAAATAACGTAACTAACCTTTCTTCGTGGCTATACCATATTATATGGCTCTGTACATGGAACATTTAGATACGGAATGCCAGGGAAGGATTTGAGCAGTTAGTTATAGCAAGCTTATACTTATAAAGCATTACCTATCCTACCATTATCATAATAACGAAAGCCCAACTGGACAGAATGCAATAAAGGCATTACTTATGATAAGTATAAGTGTGTATCCACGTAGAAGTGGAATTATTGAACAGAACATTTCAGGGAGATACGGATATTTCCTTGAACAAGTATAAACACTACAAAAGTAGGTAGTGGATATAAATATGTCGCTATATACAGTTCCTATCTTTCCATGCACGACATGTCGTTTAAATAAACAGATAATTTGGAAATTTATGGCCACAGCCCAGCAGCCGAGTCTCTGTCTCTGTCTTCATTCTATTATTTGATGACTCGGAAAGTCCTTCAACTTATCGCTGTTTTCAATGGACATGCAACAAAGTTACACTTGTTATGTATTATTTTCTTACAAAAACCTTTCTAGAAGAATGCCCATTTATTTGTCAGTGTCACAAACAAGGCATCCATCACAAAATCCAAATATTAAGCCAACCCTCGAAAAGAACGTTCATGAAAAAATAGTAGCTAATGATTTAGCGGTATTAGTACTACAATATGACGTAATGTCGACCACTGAAAATGTTTCCTATAAACTTTTCACGCAAAGCGTTAACAATAATTTTACTAACAATTAGTAACGGGTAAAATAATTTTTGTGGGAAATTCCAGTTTTCTCTGTTAAAGTCTGCAAAACGTGTGGCGTGCATAAATCAACTTGCATAGTTTTGTTTTGCATATTTGCATGGACAATAAGCGGTTTAAATGTGTCCTAAGTGTCCTTCAAGGAACCAGTGTCAGTAATCCTCTCTTAAGACCATTCCGTCGACATGCATGCAAAATGAAAATTATCAATCATAGTCAGGCAGTCAATGAATGATTTATAAAATTTAGCATGCAACAGTGTAACTATTGATCGCTGGTTTTCTGTCTTTAGGTGACTAAGTAATCCATCAGTCATTATGCTACTGCAAAATGTAATTAAGGATAGATAAGGTTCTCATTAAAATAAAGTGGCTTCCAAATGCACTACTTTTGTTTATCGAATCAAGTAGAAAATAATAATAAATATACCTTCTCAGCCAGTCTGCTTCAATTGGTAACTTAGCTTCACAGGCATTACGAGTTGTAAATTGCAAATGCAATTTATATCAGTATAGGTATTCATTTATACCTACCTAAATATTTATAATAAATATAATAGTCTGTGTACTGAAATTATATTTAAACTTACTAGTTATTTTCAATGCTTCAGTTTCAACGGCCGAAATTAATATCGTCTTGATCTTTATTTATAATATTGACAATACGTAACAGTACCTTATTTATTAGTGTGTAAGAAATTATTCAAACTTTCCATGTTTATTTGATGGATCTCTGAATGAAACAGTGAAATATTAAAATAAACGAAACATTTACCTGTACGAAAATGTTATCGTCCTAGAAAAAAGGATACATAGTTCAGGGGGATCTACATTATCGACTAAGGATAAAAGTAGAACAATAACATTTCGATACTTTACCATTATAGACAGAAAGTAAAAGCATAACATAACACTTACTTAGAAAAGTAGGTGCCAAGCTTACGACGCAACATTGCTCATTAACTCATTATGTATGCATGTATATTATAATTAACATTTAGCTGTACGTACAAGAATTTTTATAGGTACTTAAATCTATGAATTACACGCAAAGTGCATTTGAATTCTACATTTCCTGTTTATATTCTATAAACTGTAATTTGAGTTGAGTGTGCACTTTTAGTTAAAACAAATAGCTGAAATGTATAGGAATTGCATTATCGCATTCAGTTGAAACATGCCAACTTCTTTAACAACCTGCTGCAATAGGAGAAACGCTGCAAGGATAATGTATTAATTACATTCCATTGTGCCAATATCCTGAGGAGTATATTTAGGAAGATTCTTTGACATCGAGAGACACCAGCCTACTTTTACAACAAATCCTGAGCTAGTTAGTCAGGATGATCATAAAGTTAAGTACTTTTAGTGGGCGCGAACTGCAGTCGTTAAATCTAGAAAAAAGTGCTTCTTTAGAATAAAGATGCTTCAGATAAAGGAATAATGCATTGAACGTTCTACAGCTTTAAAGTTTAAAGAGACTAGTTATTTCGAGATAAGACTTCCTCAAAGCATACTCCAGTGAGTCTCATCCTAATCTTCCCGTCTCCTGACCGAATTCATCTAATTTTAGGTTCAATGCACAGACAGAAGAAGTTTCAACACCCGACATACATACTACCCGTTTTTTACAACATTCAGCTGTCGCGTCTAGTCACTGTACTCTTTACCCCTTCGATGTTTACTAATTTATTATTGGAAGTAGTATAGATTCATATAATGACACGATCATTGGTAGAAAGTGAATCACCCGATGAATTGCATTTTTTGATCTCCAATCCAAACTCCAATATATAGCTTCCTCACATTACAAGAATTATTCCTATATTTTAAGCATCACGTTAGCGTTAACAATCAGAATGTACTCAATTTAATTTGTCTATCTTTGTCAGGACTAGGACACATACTAAATTATGCTGATGATAATACAGAATACAGAACGTCTTCAGGAAAGTCATAAGTATTTTTTCCTTGAAATAAAATCAGTCCGTTAGAGATCCACATGTTTATTACAAGTTCAAAATACTTTAGTGCAAGCAGTAAGCTATAACTATAACTCAAACATTTACATTTTGCCAGGAATCAGTGAACTTTTTATAAGTCCTTTATATTCACATATGCAAAACTGTTCATATCTAGTAAGACAAACGGTTCATGGCACTCAACCTATAATAAGTGATATACGTAGGTATCAAATAATTTGCACATTGATATATCTTCAGCTCAATATTATGCTGAACTAAAAATTGGAGATATCTTAAAAGATAGATATAGAAGAAGCCAGTATTGGCATCGTGTCATAATATGTACATTATTGCTTTGTCGATACATACCTAACTAGCAGTTCCTCACAAGTATCATCTAGTTACGTAGTGTAGCTTCGGAGATATTATTACATAAACAAAGTACGAACATAAAAAACGTGTATGATGAAAACTACGAAAGCTGAGATTGAGGTCGTGCACATAGATAGAGGTACGTAGGTTCTCATTTCCTATCTTATCTGAATAGGGTACTAACCTGAAAACAGTGGTGCTCTAAAATTCGGTTCGCAACAACCGTCTACTGTTTGAGAATGAGAACAATTATTAACTAGCAAATGCTCTTGATTAATCATTATATTTTTGGCTAATATTTATTTTGATGAACTATTTATGCTAATGGCTTGGACAATGTTACTATTTACAATACAACAAGCTACATTTACTTTTGTTGCTCCTGGGGTATTGCGCAAAGTTATCAAACTTAAAAATGCAGAAGGGCAGTGAAGGTAGAGCATAAGAATAGTTTTTTAAGATTTCAAGTGATGATGAGCATTTACCTTCTTACTCCAAATGCCCTTAAATAATTAAAATTTAAGCAGCACATCATATCAGCACCAAAACAATTTATAGTCCAGATTTCTGGTACATGTTATATCCTTATCCTTACACGAAAACATTCTACATTGACATCTGTTTTCGTAAACTATCATGTTAATTTTACAAGCTGATGTAAAATAATATAGGACGATGGTATTGCTCTAGAGTTCACTTTCGTTTATTCCCATCCAATTTACTCACTCAATTTAAAAGGAACTTGAGATTTCAAGGACTTCTTGTCGAACAAGTGAACTCGACCGGACTGTACACATGACCTGTATCGGGTATCATGTAATGCAA
>JABASI010004630.1:0-13694 GCA_019776505.1 Tomocerus nigrus | reverse complement strand
ATACAGCTTCCACCATAGCATTACTTATAGGAGCCTTAGTTCCCGAGGAATTTACACAGGGAGCCTTACTACCACCCCCACTTACTACTTATGTTTTCTATACTTATTTTATTCTTTGGTGATTTACGTATTAGCCCCTAAAGTCTCGTACAGTGTTCTTATAAATATATGTGGAGCAATATTGCACTAATAGCATGTAGCAACAAGAATCTTAGTCCGTGATGAATGCTTTACTTTCTTATTAAATGCAATAACTGTGTTGTCCATAGAATGTTTGTTGAAAATTTTATCACAAATACATTTATAGGGTTTCTTGGGTGTAAAGGAAGCTTAAATTTGGAATAGATGATATGAGATACAGGGGATGATACATAGATTTTTAGCTCTAGTAGATTGCTTAAGCATTGTGTGTGGATAAGAGTGGGAGAATCCGCACAGCTGCATCGTATGGGCACTCTATATGGTAAACGACTCGGATTTTCCTATATTATTTGATGTTTGCAAACGATTCCGTAGTCACATGCGTTTTATATTGCATAAATAGACTAAACGGGCTCTGTATGCCTGTCTATAACTCTTTAAGATGTAATTTCCTGTCGATCAAATCCAGGAAAAGCTAAGTGCAAATTTTTCCGACTCCTCTTCCCTCCGACCTCAATTTCCACTTGAATACTGAAGAGACCTTTCAATGCTAGGAAATACAGATAGGAATATGATCAGACAAGACTAAGGCGATCGAGTGACAAAGTGGGCTGAATGACGCATATGGAAATTTCATTTGTACTACCAAGTACCTCTCTATATTAGATTACTTCCCCCATGTAGGAGGTATAGCCTTGAAAAAAAATGCTCGTCTATACAAAAGATCCATCTCAATTTTCTTTTCAGATATTATATGAATATTATTATAGTCTAGTAGTCTCCTGAGTCTATATCCTAGTAAACAGCACTTAGAATTCGCATGTCAGTCAGTTGCTTGGCTAGAGAGGTAAGTCGTAAGTCTTCAAGTGTCTACAAGAACATATCTTCATCCCGTCTTAAGAACACTCGACATACATATTTTACATTAAATATATTTACATATAATCATCCACAATACGCACTTATGTATTTCTCACAGAATATTGTTACTAAAACAAGATGGAAAAAAATGAAAAAATGATGTCTCTTCAAAAGACTCCACTGTCTCTTCAGTGTCTTCTTCAATGTCTGACGAATTTTATCCTTAAATTCTATTTCATAGGAAATTCTAAAGGTGTTTATTCTTCAGTATTATATTTCAACTCAAATATACTTGTCAGTATTAGGTACAGCCACAAACCATTACTGTGCTACAGTTCTCTTTACACAATGAAGGATGGAAATTATTATAGACATGCACCAACACGTCTATCTCATGGATGTTGCAATATTATGTGCTTGTGGAGGATTCTCCATTGCATTCCAATTTCAAAGAAATATTACTTATGGAAATGCTTTACAGCATAACTCTGAATTCCATAGCTTGAACTGTAGTAATTCGAAACAGCTTATTTTCAACAGTTCATTCACTTTCAAGCATTATTTCCGACTTGCGTGTATTGTGTCACTATTTTACAGGAAATACACTATCCAAATATTAATTTGTTTCGTCATACTGTTGAGTTGCCACTTTACTGGTTGCCACAATGAACTACAATTTACTTAATGTAGTTGGTGTTTCGCTTAAAATTTTAATTACCTTTTCTGGTGACTTATGTTAAATGGATCAATTAATTAATTGGAAGTCATCAATTTTAGATTTTTTAGGAACTGGTTTTATTTACTTAGCTTTCGTGTAGATAGATAAAATGAGCATCGAGGTTGTGTACGTCATTATTTGCATATAAAGAATTTAAAAAACGTAAAAATCTGTGGATTTTCTTAAAAGAAAAATGCAGAGTTCCATTAGGCATTTCGGAGCAGTTAGAGTGAGGGTAACTAAAAACAAGAGGCTACTACAGTACCTGAGGGATAAGGAGTAGTCTTGGCAAGTGATGAAATAGTAATAAGTTCCCATCTGCTAGATAGTGTCCCTAATGAGCTATTTATGTCTAACGCCTGATTTTAATGTTTCGTTACCTTCCCTCTTGTGTATTTTAGTGGGTGGAAGAATGGATTATAAATATCGTCTAACTATATAATATATGTAAACGCGTATTATGTTCCTAATTTCTGCCTCATCCTTATATACTACTCAATCCCTACCTTTTCCAGTTTTGTACAACTTCCAACAATTTTAAAGTTACATATAAATAATCCGGCAGTAATAGTATAACGGTTATGATGAGGAGAGGGTTATAAGTCGTTATTAATGCAATACACATTGCGAATATCTTATCTAGCTCTATCTGTGCTAAAGTTACAATTTAGTAAAATTTGCACTGACAATGAGTGAGTCTGAGTGAAAAGCATTTGGCCGGGAGAGAAAGTCGAGAGAGAGAGAGGATGGTGGGATGTGTGCGCGGTGTGACGTAAAGAAATTAATGTTTAGCTAATGCTGAACTAATGAATGGTAGATGCAGACTAAACTAAACTCGTTCTATGAGCTTAGAGAAATATTTCCCAAAGAATTTAATTACGCAAGGTACCCCATTACAGCTACGACCGTGTGCAATCAAAAGCTGACTACTCACAACTCACTACTACTCTTCCGTTCTGTTACGACTCTCCACTTTAGCCAAACTCAGAAATATTCTCTTCTATAATTTAAAATGTGGTATATCCTGAATAAAATAGGATTTTACTATATCTCTTCGTTATGTACCTACCCACAGTAGTAAATAGAAGTAGTTAGGCTTTCTTTCTCAACTGGCACAATGTATGAAATCATAATATGCAATATATATGAGGTAGCTACTATCTAAACTCTGTTTATTTATGTCAGCAGCTCAAAGCTTTATATTATATGAGAGTTTATTGTGCTCTCACTGTATGTTGCATGAGATGAGTGAGTGAAAAAGAGAAATATTCTCATATAGTTACACTCCACATGCGAACGAAAAGTTTTTCATCAATGAAATGAGCATTGAAATTCCTCACTTACTCACAATCACTCACTCTCAAAGTCAGACAGACGGAGCTCTGGAGAAAACGTCAAAATTTAATGAAACGTTCCGAAGGAAAATGCAGAGATGTGCATAGATAATTCAAGACAAGGGTTGATTTGTCTTGTCTGCTTCTGCCATACAACCACCCATAGTTTAGAATTTCGAATATTTGAATACACATAGAGTCTTAGGATATAACCAATAAATTCTTATAGCCATATATCCATATAGATAGATGATCAGATCAGATTATATATTGGTGCACGAGAAGGAAACTTCTCTCTTTCAGACTGTGAGACTTTGATCGAATGGCTTGCTTATATTATACTACATTAGCGTAGATTGAATTGTAAATAGTAGTTTGCATTTCACGACTCCATCCATTCTCTTACACAACAAGGCGCTCTCTCGATTCACAGACATAAACTCTACAGTTTTACTCTCTTCTCTTCTTCTTCCCTGGAAATCACTTCCTCATTATTTATTAACCAATGTGAAGTAACTGGCTACAACTGAACAGAAACGAATTGTCACACAGTCGATAGTCCATATAATCGTTCTTATCTTATCTACCCAGACCCACTGCCTACTACTCGGCTACTACTACTACTACTCGCAATCAATATTCTAAACAAACACTGAACAACTAATTAATACATTTTAAAAGTTTATTTTCTGATCATTATCATTAGTTCAGAATCTTCAGAAGCTCTGATAACGTAGCAGCTAGCACAATCAACTTTTTTCAACTTGTTTTCAGTGTGTATATTATGTATAAGGATAATACATCGTTTAGTCTTATAATTGTTGGGAATATTATATCGTAGTTCACATTAAGGTAGATTAGTTCGTTAGGTAATATAATTAATTTCTTTTTTAATATTTTTAATGTATTCTTTTTTAATATTTTTAATGTATTCTTTAGATTATTTATGAACAAAATGATTTTAACTTGACAAGACGTATTAGTTCAATGCTTACGGAGGAAAAAAATCACAACTGAAAAAGTCAAGCTTATTTACAAGGGAAATTTCACAACAGGCAAAATTATTACCAATTTTATTACTAATTTAATTGGACCCATACTGTGGAAGAAATGTGTAATAGAATTATTAATACTAATAACCGTTATTTAACTAGTGAAATGTTAATAATCTTTCAGTTTGCTAAACGCGTAATTTTTGCAATAGATAATACAAACTGAATACGTCTAATTGCTTAAAGGAAAATATCTTGATGTAGAGTCACACATGTCTTCGGATTATTACTGCATAATTAGGTGTCCCGAAAATGTTTGGCTATTGCATTGTGTGCATAATAAATACATCTAATGAAATGACGCTCTTGACTCTTGGTAGCATACAATATAGCGTTGTTTTGAATTGTATTTATCATTGGTAATATGGTAATGAATATTTTTTGTGAAACTGATTATTCGGAGTTTCTGCCCTTTTGACTTAACTCTAACAGATTGTTCTTTCCTTTGGGATGCTGTAGTTTTTCTCTGAACTCAAGATTTTAGTGTATATTTTAGTGACAAAGCTTGTTCCTTCCTGTCTCTGTTGCTTAAAACTGTTCTTGGTGGAAGAATGTAAGAACGATTCTTAAGAAATGTCAAATGAAAGTTACATAAACAGAGTAAAGAACGTGAATTGGTTAAAACTGAAAGTATCTGGAAGCTTTACTTCGTATATATATGTATAGGAAGTTGAGTTGGAGATTCGAGAAGAACTGGGTTAATTATCGCAAAGAACGACGACGCGAATTCTTTTCCAAACTACAACAGTAAGGCCGCTATTATAGTTCATGCTACACAGTCATGATGATATTTGTATGGAACGGCAGGGCATATAATTTTTAAGGGCTGAAATTAAATGTCGGCTTGTTTCTAAAAGAAAATCTGGAGGAAATGAAAAGTGAAAACGCAAAGATTTTCTTCTTCACTGTGCATGCATACATTTTATATTTTTGCACATTGAATATGCATATAGGAAGTAAATGAAGATAGCAATGAAAAATGCAGTGTAAAATAAAAGTTAGATCTGTGACTGTGACTTCCCTAATAAAGTCGTCAGTAGTCAGTGTCAGTAGTAGAAGAAGCCTGTGGAGGATCAGTATGTACAGTTCATTCTTGACAAGTGAAACTCAGCAATCTCTTAGTGACTCTAGTCACGCTTTTAAATATCTTAATTACTTTTGAAAGCTTCAAGGCTCCTTGCATATTCTTTCCGTGAACTTTCTGTCTCTATTTAAGTAATATATAAGCGGTATAATGTCTTGTTGGCCTAGATAAGATACGGAATGCAAATATAAGTCCATCTATTCTTCCTTTGCATGTAACCTGCCTCTTCTCGTTAATTATATGAGAGAAAATCTATAAGATTGTTAAATTCCGTGCACACTTTGCTAAACTAACCTTATACACTTTTTGACTTCTTCTATTTATTTATTTGAACTACTGTGCTATTTATTTTAACATTTTCCTACTGAAAAAATCACAACATTTAGTTTTTTTATTGTCTTTATGTATAGCTAACAGTATGTTTGTGTTTTCTTATCTTTTTTTCCCATTCCCTCCAAGGCTCCATGCTAATAGAGTCACTTAAACATTCATGTACATTTTGTTTAACATTTATTACAGAAATTTTGTTGAAAAATGAGCATGGGAAAATGTCATGAGAGTTGGGAGCTTCATCTTTTCTACGTTACCTTCGAGGAATCGTCATAAATCATGTGAGGCTCTGAAATAAACCTGCATAAAAATGATACATGCTGAATTAATGAGATAACGAACATGCTCTATATTTCACCTACACATTACTCGTATACACTTTCTTGTGTGTACAAGTACTGAGAAAATGCATTCATGAAGTCAACTAAAAAGCCAAGCTTCCAACTCTGCAGATAATACATCAAAAAGTAGGGAGAGTGAAAGCTTTCCACTCGTGCAGAAAAATGAAAGATAGCTGCATAGAAAGTATAGAGAAAGTTCCTTTTGCTTTCTTTTGATTTAGTATAACTGGAAAATCCTTTCCCAACTAATATAAATGTACATTAGAAGAAGAGGCGGATGATGCTGTACAGATATACCCGACTACTAGGTACCTTTAGTTTTCTCGTCATGAAAAGAATAAATAAATATGGGCACTACGAGAAATGGGCGCAATGTAAAATAACGCACTCGCCAAATGTAGGAATAATGTAATAGCTCTACTCTTCTTATGCTCCTAGTAGTGTCTACTTGAATTTTGCAGTTCCGACGAGACAAGACAACCGAATAACCATCGCTCTAACTTCCTTTTATAATGTCATTATTATTTTATTTCAGATAAAGCATAGATTTCTGAATAGGTTGCTTGATGATGCAAATAACTACATCTATAAAGCATAGGTCCTTACCTTTTTTACATTTATAGTAAAAAACGGGATCAGAGAAAGTTTTCAGAAAGAATAAGATGCTCTCTGAAATCAGGACTTACATCTATAGACAATTTTACCATATATCTTATTGCTACTTTCATTTTTCATTGTGTGAACATGCATAGCATTAAAGAAAAGTCAGTCAATTTTATTGCGACTTTTCTTTTCTCGATCCTCTCGTTAAAAATCACGCATGACTCACGTTAAATATATTTTCCCACGCATTGTTACCAAAAAGTAGATAAAAAATTGTACATTTTCCTGGACATGCCCTCATTAGCGGCTTGGAATAACTATTTTACTTTAGAAAAGATTATAAAGAATGAATTTGGTTGGTAATCAAAGATTTTCTCATTATATATATCACATCATGTGAAGAAAAAAGTTATGACTATAATAATAATTTATGCAAAATTTTATACAGAAGAATAAAACATTAATGCTAATGATATTGGTTTATGAAATCTGAGATGTTGTAGTATAGTTATTCTATTTATAAAAGAGGATGTAGTAGTATGATCAGAAAATATCTTGAGGCATGTTTAGTAAAATACAAGTGTAAGGTATGTATTGTATTTTAGTAAAGTAGGTTGAGTTAGTGAGTTGAATGGCGATAGGGTGTTGAATCAGGTAAAAGAGTTTGCACAGGATTGCAATAGAGTTGCTTGTTACAGTTATGTAGAATTGTTAGCTCAGAGATGTAGGCTACTATATATGTGTGTGTGATGAAAGGAGATGACGGGCTAAAGAAAAGAAATTCTGTTCCTTCTTTAAATTGGGAAAATCGATGATTCTTTGGTGGAATTCTATATGCAGATTGTTATGTAGGTAGGTGGGTGGATAGTTTGGAGTTGGCTGGCTCGTTTATTTAGGCTCAACTCTGATTCTATTCATTCCACAAGTAAAAGCGGGTGAACATGCATTCTTACTTTGAGATTTCACTCTTTCTTTCTCTTTTGTTGTTCAAGATTCTACATGTAGAGAAATAGAGAGAGAGAGAGAGTTGGTTGGGAAAGAATTTTATATTTACATACAGATACGTTCTGAGAGTGTGTGGCAATCTTCTTTTTCTAACTAAGTTAACCACGTCAAAAGGTTTCGAGAGAGTAGATAGAGAGAAAGGAGTAGAGAGCTCACATTAGCACTAGGAACATTGTGTTTGGAATTCATCTTCTAATAATATTACCTTGTGCTTCGTAAAGATAATATTGGTGCAGTTCTTTGCTTTAGCCTACTAACAAAGAAAATCATTAGAGTGTTAAAGAAGACGAGCTGGAAGAAGAATATATTTTCGAGCAGTAAAGGGATCCATTTGGAAATAATGAGCAAGATATGCATGTAATGTGTGCAAAATAGCGTGCAATACACGAAAAATAAAGTAAGAGCCATGCTAATGTAAATGGCTACCCATTTCCCTATCTTCAAGATAAGTGAGAAAGCATTGAATGCAATATCTTGGGATATAATGTAGGAAAAAAATAGATACACACTAAAATCTTATATTTATATTAAAAGACCTTAGAGTGTATCTCCTTTTTATTACAGATGGGTTTGTCTTGTTAAATAGTTTTGACTATTTTTGCCCTGGTCTATTATTATCATCTCTCTCTCTCTTTTTCTAGTGTTATAAAAGTATTCTTAATCATCACTTGTGTGTCCTTAAGGAGAAAGCACTAGTTTCTATATACGTTTTTTCGCTATATTAAACTAATAACCATAATAAACATTAGGAAATTACTTTAGAAAGAGAAATTGTGCGGAGCGAAGAGAGAAAGTAGGTTGCGTTCAGCAAAAGTCGTAACATTTATATGGTAAATATATAGCCTGAACTGTAGTAGAAGGGAAATACTTAGAATTGGATGCTTTACCATGTCCTTTTTCACTATTTTCCAGTTTATTATTGGTAGGGAGTGAGCATGGCTTGGAATAAAAATCTCCACATTACTATGTACTACTAATATTGCTATTTTGATCCTAGAGTCGATAGAGTGGAATTGTGTGGGCACAAGAAGGCAATGGGTTTTTATGCTTTAGATATCTTCATGTCAGTTGACATAAGTATAAAAGTAGCCAAAATTTAGGATTTCATGGAAATATAACCTTCCTCCAAGAAATGTTGTACTTTTTGACGTGGAAATCTTGTCGGAAGAATAATATTGCATAAAACAGGAAAGTGCAGTAGTCAGAAGAGTAAAGGGAAATTATGCTGTGGTTTGATTTGCTCTACTTGGCTCCATTTCCTCTACTGAGTACCCTCACAGCTGTTGCTCTTGCTTTACGTAGATTGAATTGTGAAGGATATTTCTCATGAAAACTCCCTACCATAAACTATTTATGTAGCTAGTAAGGAGAAAGTCATGTTTTAAAGAGAAAAGGCTACCTTAAAACTACTCTCCTTTCGTACAGCTAGTTAAATGTAGTAATTTGGTTGCAATTTTTGATGAAGGATTAGTATCTTCTAGGAATATACGGAGAAAGGAACGAAATAAGAATAGAAAATCCTGCAAAGCTCTCTGGAGAACTAAATTACTTTCTATACATCAACACATTAGCTCGATAAATTACCTGTGCTCATTTTATTTTACTACATACTTTAGTATTAGACTTATACGCACTATAGTCAAGATGAAAGCCGAATAATAATATTATTATATGCATTATAAACTACCTGGTTGGATTTTACCTGACTCTCTATGCCATAAGTCTGGATGTAAGTAATGCTGACTGAGTTCACTGGGTTGACTTCACTTGGCGTGGCTGACAGGAGCAGAATCTACGGGATTTAATTGAAACAAGGGGAAATTATTAGAGGATAGAAAGTTTCCTATCCGACTAATCCATTGAAATCCACTACAGTAAAGAAGTACATTTTAGTCTGTAGCTTTTCTCTGGAAAATGTTTAATGTAGAAGGAAGTTGAGTCAAGTCCGTCAAGCGAAGTCAACTCCTGAAATTCACATTGAACAAGGAAGCGAAAGGAGATGGGGAAAACAGGATTTCTCCAGTTTTAGACACAGAAGCACAATCGAGAAACTAAACTGCTATTCATTATTTTGTTATAAAGATATACATAGAGAAAGTTTCTATATGTTTATGTGGTGAAATGCGTTTCTGTTGTATACAAATTAATGTACTTATAGTAGTAGCTAAGTAATATATTAAGGTAAGAATTTCTCCAGCACATTCATTTCGTATGAGATGATTGGAGAAAGTCAAGGTAGGTTCTTGTAGGTAGTACTAGTATCTTATTTTAAAATTATGCAAGCATAACTTTCTCCACTAGGAAAATAGAGAGTGAGGGAGTGAGTGGATTTGTATGTTGGCTTTTCTGTTGATGCCACTAGTATTTAGTAGGATGGAAGAGAAAGTGGAGAAAGTGCAGAAACATACATTTTCTACAATGTGGAGCAGTTCTGTTGTAAATAAATGGCGAAAAGTAAGCAGACATAAGTATCTGAGATAGAAAATGATATTAGAAAACTTGTAGAGGCAGGAATAAGTGGAGGAAAATACAATGTAAGTATCTGAGCAAGCAAACAAACAAGTTGCACAGCACATCACAATATTCACTAACATCGCCTTAGAGTGCAGCAAATAAGAGCAGAGAGCAAGCCACACACATGCTAAATAATTTAATTTGTTCTTTAGTTACAGTCGAGCAGAGAGAGACAGACGGGAAAGCTAATTGCTATTATGGAAGTGTGCATATACGGATGCGTGAGTAAATATAAGTGAATTTTCACTGCCCTACTTTCTCTACAAATTTTACTTATGTCTAACATCCACGCCTTTCTATCTTCTCTCTACTCCTCACTACTCACCTCCAGCACTTTCTACCACTTCCATTTCTTCTTTGCCCAGCTTTCACTCTTTCAGAGGTGAGATAATAATATTATGTATCTACTTAGATGCATAAACCACGGTTATTTAGTTTCCCCAATGTTTCCTACAAATTACCTAATACGGAACTACACACTACACACACTCCTCCAGGCTACATACAACAACCAATGAACAAAGTTAAAAATTATGAGCTTTCCCCTGTCGACTTCATGTGAATTTTTTCTGGCATCTGTAGATAAGATAAAAAATATACTTCTTCAGACGCCTACATATTCTACATTTTTCATTATCTGCCCACTCACGCCTTAGTTCTTACCTAGCAATTTCAAACTTGAAATTTTCTTACTTTCACCTGACGTCAACAGAATGAAATATGATCAAAGAAAGTTATACTACCGCTGAGCAAATTAGCTAATTGCTATACAACAGAACATCATTTCAGACTCCCGAATTTACCGTGTATGCATAAATAAAAGCTTGCACAAATATACATGTACGAAAATTGCATAATTTAATTGTAGATTATATAATTTTGTCTATTTCTAAATAAACAATTATTTAGCAATTAGGTGTAATTTAATTCCAGTTCTTCCACATAACAAAGGCTAAAGATTCATCCATTATTATAATGAGATGCAAAATTTATTGGAGGACAATGCCATAATATTTCTTGATTTCAAATGTTCACAAAGATTTTAAAAGTGAAGGCAATAATTCATGGTCATGGATTCCTGAGCTGTTTATGTCATTTTAGGTCTTATTTTGATCCTGGAATTGACCTGCGGACGTAAAATATTTCTGTTTAGTAAAAGTAAAACATGCAACTTAGGTAAATCTATTCAAGCACGTTTTGAATTCACATGCTATCAGAATTTTGCCTATTCTATGTATATAGTGCAATCAAAGCCTTTGATTGTATAAATCTACAGTAGACATGCAGTTGTGGATGTAGTGCTACATAAATTGTAAAAGTGTTTAAGTTATTATGAGATGCCTTTATTACAGTGGTTTGGTTACCCTAAGCATGGCATTCATTGATAGAGGTACCTAAGTTTGAGAAAATATTGCCCGTTTCTAGTTTCTCTTAAGATTTACTTCTTTTTTGTTCATTCCATAGGGAAATTGCTTATGTCTTGCAAAATATTTGACGAATTACATCCGGAATCTCAGATAACAGAATTTCGACATAAAAGTCCATTTATCATTTTCTGTTGCCTACATATGTTTGCTTTTAAAAGGTCTACAGACGGTTTGTTAATTTGTAGAACAGCCGCAAATGCGTTCCAACAAAGCTATTCAAAGTTTTACCGTCAAAATTATTACGTTTAAGCCCAATTACATACCTAAAAGTCTCAGAGTTTAGAAATATTTAGTAAAAAATGCAAATGTTTGATAATAAATACAATTTATATTTACGAAAATGTTTTCTAATTTTCTAAGTTGATTTAAAACTTGGGTATAATAAATTGACATAATTTTCATGCGTACATTTCTTTGAGTTGAGTAGCTATAATATGTAAGTGTGACATGAAGTGAGTTAGTTGGCTTTCTCCACTTTCACTTCTGGTTGAGTCGTTGAGTTGAAGTGAAGTGAAATTGAACTCTTGCTTTCACTTTCTAAGGTTCTTTTTTCCACTTGCTAACCAAAGGAAAGGAAATTGAAGGAGAGGAGAAGAGAAGAGAGAGTGGGCTATATATCTGGCATTGAAAAAAGTGAATTGTATGTCTAAGTATAACATAAAAGGAGAAAGGGCGATAAGAAAGCGAGGGCCAGGCCAAAACGTATCTCTGACTTATAGTGAAAAGCATTTATGTGCCATTCGTTGCACGTGCATGTCCTCAGATCCATTTACTGAGTTTAGTAATGCAATATGATGAGTATTTCTTGAAGAGCTACTACATATACTTATATTAGGACATTACTGCTTTATTTATATTGTAATACAGATGCTCCTCTTATTGTAGTACGTACGGGGGAATGTGTGTGTGCGGACTCTTCCTTTTATCCTTTTTTCAGTTCTCTGTGAGAATTGTAGGATTTGAGTAGATTTCTCTGTAGTAAATAAATAGATATGCACATAGAAGAGAGATAGCTCCGTTCATAATGTACTCCGACATTACGTAATATAATAATATACTCATCTTTTCAATACTAGAAAAAGAGAATGCCCCATTACAAACATTCATACTTACATTGCGAGAAAGAGAGAGAGAGAGAGAGAACCTAATCTATTGTAATATAAAAATAAAAATCCTTTTTTTATGTGTCGCATCATAGCATTATCATAACCTTTTTGTTTTTACTCGACTAAGTAACAGCCAGCATCGATTTTTCATTTGAGCTTTTTCCAGAGAGCATTTCTTAAATACCTTATGACTCTCCGAGGACCAATAGATGACTAACTTAGCTGTACTTAACTTTGTTTGCCCATGGATTTTTACTTACACTCTTCTGAGTATACTTAAATTGTATAGAGAGCTCCTTTTGTCTTTTCTAAATATCCATTCTTATGCATGTAGGTACTGGCATAATAACGTTATTGGTTCATCTGTGTGGAAAATGTGCAGTCTTTCTGTTTAGTATTCCCTTTCCTATACTAGCTCTTCTTCTGTTCTCTGTCTTCACCATATTTTCTGTTTACTTTACTTTTATACGTTTCTTACTATGTAACTCGGCCTCGCCCCCCTTTTCCTTTTAATAATAAGGCATAACAAACAAATGTTTGCATGCACAACTCTTGTTTTCAAGTTTAAATGAGCTTAGAAGAGCTTTAAATTAAAATCTAATGGCTAAACTTAGAGAATGTGTGTAATTTCCCTACAAAAACTTTCGCACACTTGAATATTAGCAGTTTTGTTTTTATTCTGCAGGAGGCCTCTGTGACCTATTTGCCGTTTTGAATACCAAATTCAACCTAATACTTATCAGAGGTGATAGCCAAGCAGGACTGCGCTCTTTTATCATGCCACTATCATACCATTTAATTATACCCCCATGATTACACTTATTTAATGTTTATCGAGCAATGCTATTTGTATTCCGACCGAGACAGATTTTTTCGATTATTATTTTTACCAACATTTTTACCATTAACTAATACATGTCATTATGCAATTTGGCGGCATGAATCTACTATGATGTAGGTAATGTAATAGATGCAATTTGTATTGTAAAACCATCAATGAAAAAAGTTAAAGAAATGTTCTTTCAGTATTAGTATGCTAAGAATAGAAGAAAGGCTAATTATTATTAAAGGGACAGTTTTTCGGATTCGAAAATTCCAAATGACTATCAAAACTGCCTTGTCCCACTCTTTGCATTTTTTTCAAAATCGGCCAGAGTTCTTGTCCGATTTTCTTGTGT
>JABASI010004629.1:0-13695 GCA_019776505.1 Tomocerus nigrus | reverse complement strand
TACAGTCTTAAGAAAGACTAAACATGAAAATGGGGTCAATTGGTCAAGGTCAACGGGGTCATTCTGAGATCATCTCGCAAACGGATAGATACGTGTTTCAAATTTTGTACACACACTACTAGTACACTACTGTACACTTAATACTCCAATGTACTATATACTACTATTACACTATGAAGTCAAGCGTTACTCTGCATTACATCCATTTTGTATGGTTTATTTATTATGCATTGGCATAATGTTATTATATTCTGCTTTTTTACACCAAACTGCTGAGAATACAGAAATTGGTTGTCCAATTAAAAAGTAATATTATTTTGATGCACAGGTATCTCGTATCGTGCTAAGTATATTATGATAAGCGAACAAACAAAAAACCGCACAAGTCAGTGTTAATTATTTTAGACAAAAATATTGTACCTAATTGGACATGATAAGCAATAGAGACATTTTTGAGTTTCTCAGTTTTTTTAAAATTTAGTAAAGCGTAAATTCATTCATTATGATTTATTCTTATCAACTACTTATACTTCCTAGTTGTTCTTTTTAGTGGACATGCTTCTTTGTTTAGAAAAAGTGGAAAAGATTACATTTTTTAATTTTCTTAGACAAAATAACGAAACCCATAATAGAGTTAGGAGTAAAATGATCAAAAATGCAAAAACATCTAACGAGTGGTACTGATACCAAGACAAATCTCTAGAAGGGGAGCGAAGATGAGGGGCCCCTTTGAATTTCATTACATACTCCGCCCAATAAACTGCTCTTTCCAAAGGAGTTTCCATTTGCTCCTTGAAAATCGTTGACAATTCTTTGGCCCGATTATAATATCTGCAGAAAATCATCTGTTATTAATAAAAACCGAAAAATAAAATGATTTGCATAAAATTGGAATATATTTATTTTACTTGGGATTTTCTACCAGTTCCGTCATTGTACTGCTTAATGTTTCTTCCGTCATTCCTATAATTTCCACGGTCAAAGCAATTCCTGCTTGTAAATTTCCGTATGAGTTAAGATCCTGATCGGCAAAGAAAGGTACATTCAACACTGGCACTCCATGATACACGGATTCTTGTGTGCTCAAGAGACCACCGTGTGATATGAATAATTTAATATTTTTATGTCCTTTGAGTGAAAGAAGAAACATTTATTTTTTATTGCCCAACGCATATAACTAAAGGTATTTGTAAGTTTGGAAACCTAAAATATCTTGCTGAGGGGCCCATTTAATTAATTTGACATTTTCTGGCAAATCATCCATGTGATCATCGTCCCATTTCCACAAAACTCTTTGTTTTAACGAAGAAAATGTATTTATAAAGGCTTTTCTATATTCTTCTGGCATATTCTTGCTTTTAATGACACTTCCAAAGCTCATGTAAATAAAACCCTCTGGAGCACCAGCGAGAAATTGATCAAGATCCTAAAATATTATTTGCATCATGAAGCAGAAGCGTTTATTTAACAAATCTTTTAAAAAAATATTTTTTTAATTGTGTAAGTCAATGAAAGTTTATATTAAATTCTTAAAAATGTTTTTCTAGATTTTTTTACCTTTGGTAGTGCTTTGGGGGGTTTGCAATGGATTCCACCGATTTCAATGATATCTGGAATTATTTGTCAATATTTCCCTTGCTTACGGAAAAGAAATCTTAAAATTCAATTCTGAAATGGTAAAAATCATTAAATCTCTGTACCTGGTAACACTGGTCTTGGATAATTCATGGAAAAATGAGAATTGGTTAGCAGGACACTAAAAGTGGACTCAATTTCATTACTGCCTGGTAGATTTTCTCCTAAGTGCTTTCGATAAACGGCTTCCATGTCGGTAAGGAACAAGTGCTTCATCATTAAAGGGTTAATCAAACCGAAAAAGGTGTTAAGTGTTCTTTGGAAAAAAGTCATACGATTTGACAATGGCAAAAGTGGGCTAGGAACAAAAGAGAAAGGCAAATGTGTTCCGAAATTCTCAGCCATATTATTTGTAGGCGGAAATGTAGCAACCAGCATAACAGGAGATCCAAGAATGGGAACCATTCCATAAACGCAGTTATTCCCCATCCCATCCATAACTATAAGGTCGTAATAATTCTTCTTTGTTTTTAAAATTTCTTGCGTTTTTGGATGTTCAAAAATTTTGTGGCAACTGTTGACGAGAAACGTTATGTTCATCTTCATTCGTTGCAAAGTGTTCAGTTTCCGGGTTTCAAACGGACTCTCCATATCCGAAAATATCTCTTCCAAACCAACTGGGACAAATTGTTCTACATTTTCTGGCATCCCTGAAGAAAGCAATGGAGACATGACCAAAATTTCGTGCCCATTTTTAGCCAATCCCTTAATAAAGGGATCAAAGATATTTTTATGACTCTTTGTTGCAATAGGAAGAATAAACAATATTTTCTCGCTTTCAACCTCTAACGGTAAAATGCTAACGAATATTGCAGAAACTTACTAAAAAACTAGAAACACAACACAATCTGTTTAGTAAATTCATCCTGCCACTAAAATGCTTAACAAATTACATGGACACTGGTCTACTGCCTTTCTTAAACTAAAGCAATTTATTTTACTGCAATAAATACCTTTGTAAACATGTAAAAGATAACGAGTTCTGTTTCTGTCTGATGTCATGTGTCAGCATGAATGATCAGTTGGTCAGTGGATTTCACTTTAAACTCCGCGTGATTTCCAAATCAAGTATCGATTTCATCAGAGGTATTGAAAACAATGATATTGATAATATAAAGTATATAAGCACATGATTGATAAGACAATTACAACAGATTGATAACACACACACACAAGTATTTATAAATCGTTTAAAGTTTACAGATAACATAATATTATGAGTAAGAATTGCATGATCCTAAATAAATCATTTTCTTGTAGTGCAGAATTTACGAATGACTAAATATTATTATCTAAACGCGAATAATTTCGAAACTACGCCAATGGCATAGCTGGGAACATTGTCGGAATCGGGAGTAGGAGAAACGTATTGGTATTGGTAGTATAGCTCATTTGAATGCTTGCATAATTATACCTTATCTGAATGTAGATGTTTATATACTAGGAAATTACATCAGAGATGTTGAAGTGTTTATGTCGACAAAATGATATTAGTTGGTCTTTTTATTGGATCTTGGTTTTGAAAAAGCAGATAAAATGATATTTTGTGACTTTCCTAAGCAAAATAGCACACCCCACAGTGAAGTTAGAAAGACACCGAGTAAAAATGCAAAAACATCTAAAGAGTGGTACTGAAACCAAGACAAATTTCTAGAATGGGATCGAAGATGAGGAGCCCCTCTGAATTTCATGACATATTCCGCCCAGTAAATTGCTCTGTCCAAAGGTGTCTCCATTTGATCCTTGAAAATTGCAGAACATTCTCTAACACGCATGGAAAATCTACAAAATAAAAAATCCCATTTGCAATATTATGCTATAAAGAAATTTAGTTTTCATGTGACTTCAGTTCAATTTGTATTACTTTGGGTTGTTCAACACTTTCTTAATTGCACTTTTCAATATATCCTCAGTCATCTCATTAATTTCCACAGTCAAAGCAATTCCGGCTTGTGAATTTCCGTATGCATTGAGATCCTGATCGCCAAACAAAGGAATATTCAACATTGGTACCCCATGATAAACGGCTTCTTGTGTACTCAAAAGACCACCGTGTGATATGAATAATTTAATATTCTTATGACCTTGAGTAAATGGTGAAAATTAATTGGATTAAATTAACCCTACAGAAGAAAAATATTGCTTGAATATTGTAATTATAATTTTTATGATGACATAATTTTACAAATAAGTGGTGGAAAACCTAAAATATCTTGTTGGGGTGCCCATTCTATTAGTTTGACATTTTCTGGTAAGTCTTCCATACTGTCATTTTCCCATTTCCATAAAACCTTTTGTTTTAATGAGGCAAATGTATTTACAAAAGTTTTCCTGTAGTACTCTGGCAATTGATGGCTTTTAATAATGCTTCCGAAACTGAAATAAATGAAACCATCAGCGCCTGAAGCTAAAAATTCCTCCAAGTCCTAACAAACAATTAATATTGACATTTTGAATTATAAACTCTTATGAAATAAATTTGTAAATAGTAAATTGTTTTTAGTAAGAAATTGTGTACCTTTGGTAATGATGTAGCTGATCTGCAGTGGATTCCGCCGATTTCAACAATATCTGTCAGGAAAACGAACGATTCAATGATAATAAGTAGGTAATTATAAACCTATAGGATTAATAATAAGTACTTAAATTCTGACAATTACAAACCTGGTAACAAAGGTCGTGGATAATTCATTGAAAAATGGGTATTTGTTAACAGGACACTAAAATTGGATTCAATAATGTCATTGCTGGGCAAATTTTCTCCTAAATAGTGTCTATAAATAGCTTCTGTTCTTGAAATGTACAAGTACTTACTTAAGACCGGGCTAATCCAATTGAAAACAGTGTTAACCATTCTCTCAGGGAAGTTCATGTGATCTGAAAATGGTAAAAACGGATTGGGAATGAAAGAATTGGGAAAATGTGTCCCATAATTTTCAGCCATTTGAAACGTCGGAGGAAATGTCACAATGGAAATAACAGGGGCTCCAAGAACATAAACCATTCCGTAAAAACAATTGTTCCCTACTGCATTAATGATTATAAGATCAAAATAATTTTGTTTGGTTTTCAACAGTTCGATTGTTGTGGGATGTTCAAAAACTTTGCTACAAGCATTGTAGATAAAGTCCGTATTGTCAGAGTGTGGCCCAAACCCAGAATTTTCCCTAGCTTTGAACACATTTCTCATATCCATAAATATTTCCTCAGCAGATACCGGTACAAATTCTTCCACATTTTTCGGCATCCCTGAAGATAGTACTGAAGATATCACATAAATATCATGACCATTTTTAGCTAATCCCTTTATTAGCGGATCAAAAATATTCTTGTGACTCTTTGTTGCAATAGGGAGCAGAAATAATATTTTTTCGCTGATTACCTCAACTGACAAAATGATAACAACGATATAGACCACTGAAAACACAGTAATACATTTCCAATTTTGTACTAAATTCATAATGTTGTGAAAAGTTACAAACAACTTTTTAAAACTAATTCAAGTAAGAAATCACGATTTACAAACTAACTTAATTTTTAGCCGAATGAACCAGTATAAATATGGTAGATCAATTCTCTAAAGTAACCATACAGCATTAACGTATTCTGATAATTAGAAAGAGTGATAACATTTATTTATTCCAATACTATCAAGCTTAGATTGAAAAAACAGCAATACCAGGGGTTATTAACCAACATTATGATAAAAACATGTAGATAAGCATATTTCATTTATTCCTCCCACTAACCTATTTAATTAAATCTCAACATTTAACGTTTCTGCTTACTAATTCTTTGCCTAGTTAATCAATCCAGCTTAACAATTAAACATTGTAGAGCCTGCTGGAAAACAGGAAGAAGATTTTGGATAAAAATTTTAATCTTGTCCTAATTCAAAATGTCGACAATGTTACCTATGTGGTAAAAATAGTATGTAGATTTATTATAACGATTCACATATTATCTGATGACATTATCTGGTGACATAAAGTATTTGAAAGTTTCGTCTAATTATAGTCATTCAGCTTGGTATGCATGAGGAATTTGAGGTATATAAAGAATTTTGAGCCTTAACGAAAACTTCTTGGATTCTTATAAACTTATAATACATTCACCTATTGAGTATACATTGTATATGTATTGTTTTGTGTATCTCATCGATGTAGATGTATTACTAAGGTATCTCGTTTTGACAGCTTTTTAAACCATGCTTTGCTTTGTAGGGGTGTGTGAATTAACCTTGTAGGTAGTTTATCTTCTGTTCTGTTTCTCTTACCTGCAGTTTTCATGCATTTTTAAATGGATTGAACAGCATTAAGTAGGGTTCGTATAATTACAAAATTGATTTATTTAATATGCTTATTGTGATGTGACAGAAAATTATCCTTATAAATATATGCTACAGATATATATACTTGACAGAATTCATCGGGTACAGGTAATAATGGTCATAAATTACATAGCATGCGGTTTGTGCTTTATTTATTGTAGGTAGTTTCCTTTCATCGAAAGAAATCTTAAATAGAAACACATTAAATTTGGACTGTAATAGCTTTGCATGTAGTAGTCCATCTTTACGCAGCGAAGGTTTACACTTCCTTGGCTTACGTAAAAGTAATCTTCCATTGGAGTTGAGAGAGAAAAGCTACCTCCATCTTTAACATCCAATCCTTTGTTCTGCAAATAATTTTTACATTACAAAACAACGAATATACAATTTTACAATAGTATTTTCAATGCCGTAATAATGATTTATCCTGAAACAGATTAAACTCACATAGTTGACAAGGGCAGGAGGTATTTCAACGGTCAGTGTCAATTTGTTGTCGTCCGTAGGATGTAGAGCTATTCCTGCTGTAAAGTGAAAGTATAATTTTTATCACTCAAATTCTAATCTACAATTAATTTTATGCATATACATGGAATAGATACTTATTTATCAGCAATTTTACTAACTTATTCTCGCAATTGGGCTGCTGGTGCAGGAATTTAATAAAATATTCACTAGTACAGATAATGACGCTACAAAAACTAGATTATTCATTGTAAAAGTATAATTTGTAAAAAATGAAACGCTCAGACCAAGATTCTGATTCACACTGAATCATCCAGTTCCCTCAACAATGACTTCTAGTCCATAAAAATTGCAGGATCATTAAATTGAAAGGTGTTCATTTAGTAGTACCTACCTTTAAGGCAACTGCGTGTAAGCTAATTCCCATAAGGGTACCTTTCCGTTTTTTCAATCAGGGAAATGAAGTGGAATGAGATGGGGTGCATTGCATGTAGTGTTAAAGTGAGTTTTAGGAATTATTTACGATCGATTCAACCCAACACAATGAGAAGCATTATTGAACAACATTGTTTGTATTCCGTCATGAGTTTTGGTATATACTTAGGAGGTGCAATTGCAAGTATGGTGAAGTTAAGGTGCTTAAAAACCAGCAATCTACCTAGAGAGTAACTGTTATTTGCAAGATGAAATACTATACTGCACTGTTGTGACAAGTTCATTAAAGCGAGTAAATAGAAGGATTTGTTACACAGATGACTTGGCGCAATGAAAGGGCACCACAAAGCACAAAAGAATAACATGTCTATCAATAAGGTGAAGGACGATTAGGTGAAGTTTATCCTTACCTACAGATATAATATTATATTCAAGATTTCTCTCAGTAAAATATGTAACGGTATAACGGGAAAATTCCTTGCACTTGAAATGTGATTGCTCAAAGCTCAGTATTCCCTCTTATGAAATCACAGCAGCAAGACAATAACAACATTCCAGAAAACTGTCCTATTGTTCATGTCTTTTCCATAATATAAAGTGAAATGTACTTACAACCTCACTGGAATGAATAATACTAACATGATTTACTTACGTATTATTTTATGCGTGAAGATACTCAGAGTTAATGCTTCTATTGTAATGAAACGTCATATAAGTAGGTGTGGTCGCGTGACCAGTGAAGGAAGTCGGTTTTACAACGTGTCAATATGTGACACAGAAACTGTTGGTCATTGTCATGCATATGAATTCAATGTCACCCTGCAGTAGTTTTGTAGGATTCGTAGGAAATGTTTGGTGTCAAGTGTTAAAACATACAAGGTAAGTTTTACTTTCGATGGGGGACTGAAACTACTAATCACATCTATAACTGTGTCAATGTCAATTGATGAAATCAGGTGTTAAGGATAGACATAGTATTATTATTGTAGTAGTAGAAATAGACACAAAATACGGAGAAATTAGTTTTTGGGGTTTGAAAGGAACCTTATACATAGCTATTCATTTTTGAATCCGTTAACATACTCTGGTATGAATCTGGCAAACACAGTCTGGCAAATCTGCCTCCATTAACCACAGGCAGTTTGTAATTTATTGTCTATTTGTATTTCTATAGGTTTATGGTCTTTATTTGCCCATACCTATAGGTATATTACCGATCATACGTATATCAATCATACAGACAACAGAATACCTACAGTTAAGAGTGCAGAGTACAGAACTACAGAATACACATTCTAATGCTTGAAAGTTCAACTTATCTGCTTATTTTTATTTTGTTTTAACTATGATTATAATATGATCACCAAGATATTATGAGCTGTCAACATTTTTAATTTTAAAATTATTAACAAAATAAGAAACAAAAAACAAAAGATCCAAAACTACAGACATGTGTACCTATATAGATGTTTAGAATATAGAGCTATAACCTGAATAAGAAATCAAATGGAATTTGGAGTTGGAAAGTGAACTTAATTCATTATGTCAGAAATATCATCATATTGACCATAAATTACAATGCATTCATTTCACAAAATGCATTTACATGTGGTGATGTGTGGGAAACCCTCAAAGAATAAATATAATAACCATCACAAAACATGTATCTGCATGCAAAAATCTTCTACGCACATAATAAATACATACAGGACAGGCACTAAGCTAGTTACGAGTTGTGTGAGTTGCTACTACTGTGAGTTTTAGATAAAAAGCATATCGGAAATCTATGTTAGTGGATGAGATGAAAACAAAAGGAGCGAATTCAGCTCAGGTAAACTAAAACTATCTATGTTAAAGGATGAGACGAAAATCAAAAGATGAGTTTTGAGGAGTATACCTTTAGAATATACTGAAGAGGTGCCTGTAACAACAATAACATAAATCTAGTGACCGCATTCCGATTCCATTCGGTCCTTAGTAGTAGCGGCTTCTTTCAAATCATTATTTGTCGCTATTTATTCCAGTACATTTCTGCGTTTCATTCATTTACTTACATCATTAATCTGCGGACAGTCAGTAACTAAATTCAACATTTAAATGGACGGTAAGTTGAAAACTCATTTTTATTACTTTTNTCTGCGGACAGTCAGTAACTAAATTCAACATTTAAATGGACGGTAAGTTGAAAATTCATTTTTATTACTTTTTGATCTTATTTAACTCTGTTGTCTGTTGATAGTAATTAAATGGTATACGAACTTATGTAACTGACTGATTTTTGGGTATGAGTATGAATATGTTGATTAACTAAAACAAAAATTACCAAGCTTAATGTTGAATGTATGTGACTTGTATTTTTGATTTTGTAAAATTTTGTATTTCATTTTCAGTGAATGTCAAAATATATATTAAAGATGTTAATGGCTGATGGCGCATTTCGTTGCTCGTATACCATCAGCTTAATCGTAACACAAACAACGATGATATAATTTTATTATTTTTCTCCTTTCGTTGTTCGTCATTCACGTTGTGTCGATAAGTCGATAGTGAAAAATAAAGTCAAATGAATTGAATGAATTCTATCATCTAATTATACTGAACATATTGAGTGTGCTTTTGTGATGCTATAAAGATATAGCAAAAGTTAGCGAAGCAAAAGTAGTAAAGTAGGTATTAATTGTTGTTGTCCCTCTCGTTTTTTAGGTCAAGTCATAAATATAAATTAAGGCGTATCAGTGGACTTTGCCTAGTGCTGTGGTATAAGATAGATATATCAGCAAGCAAGAGGATAATTTCAAGTGGTCTATGCTTACTGTCTATACGTAACAATGAGCGGGTTTACACCTTCAAAGCAATTAAACCCTGACGTTTTGGAGGATAGCTCGTCTCTCCCGACATTTAATCTTTCTGAAATGAGTACACCAACTGTTCGTGTCACTGACGAAGAAAATACAAGTAATGGGGTTCCTTCCGGTCACTTTTTGCCATCTTCATCACCTTTACCCACCCCTGCAATTCCTGTCGTATCTTTCTTTCTGAAATGAGTACACCAACTGTTCGTGTCACTGACGAAGAAAATACAAGTAATGGGGTTCCTTCCGGTCACTTTTTGCCATCTTCATCACCTTTACCCACCCCTGCGATTCCTGTCGTATCTATAAATGAAGACAAGTATGTAAAAAAGAAATTATATGAAATATAATTACATTCACATTTAGTGCATGTCTTAGTATTTTGTACTTGTATTGTACCCTAATAAAATTTAAATCGAAAAAGATAATAACTTGTTAATACTAGTTTATAGTTTATGGTGTTTGAATAACCTTTTAAACTTTTAACTAACGTTTTAACAGTAAACGCCAGTGTTACATTTGCTATGCTACAATGGAGGATGACTTCAGTGCTCAGTGGGTCAAACCATGTCGATGCAGAGGTACTACAAAATGGGTTCATCAAGTCTGTATACAAAGATGGATTGATGAAAAGCAAAAAGGGAATTCTACAACTAAAGCCTCGTGTCCTCAGTGTAATACTGAATACATTATATTTTATCCCAAACAAGGTTAGTTTTCCAACTATGTACTGCAATTTCATTTCATTTTCAAAAATCGTCTCGAAGTTAATTAAAAATCAATCATTGGTTTTACAGGATCTTTAGTTTTGATAATGGACTCTGTGGACGCTTTAATTTCTAAAGTATGTCCTTTCGTCGCAGCTGGAATTGTTGTTGGATCTATATATTGGACTGCGGTGACGTATGGTGCTGTAACAGTAATGCAGGTAGGTTTTTCAATGATCTATAATATATCAACAATCTTCAAATCTACCTATAGGCAGATACCATTTAATTCAAGTGATAAAGCGACTAAGTTCATCCTAAAAATATCACAGGTGGCTGGACACAAAGAAGGCCTAAGCGTTATGGAACAAGCTGATCCGTTAGTTCTCTTAGTTGGATTGCCAACTATTCCAGTTATGCTCATTTTAGGAAAAATTAAGTATGTCCTTTCGTCGCAGCTGGAATTGTTGTTGGATCTATATATTGGACTGCGGTGACGTATGGTGCTGTAACAGTAATGCAGGTAGGTTTTTCAATGATCTATGACATATCAACAATCTTCTAATCTACCGATATACAGATACCATTTAAGTTAAGTGATAAATAAAGCGACTAAGTTCATCCTAAAAATATCAGGTGGCTGGACACAAAGAAGGCCTAAGCGTTATGGAACAAGCTGATCCGTTAGTTCTCTTAGTTGGATTGCCAACTATTCCAGTTATGCTCATTTTAGGAAAAATGATACGGTGGGAAGACCAGGTCCTCCGATTTATTAGGAAACACTCTTGGAAAATTCCTCTTCTCCGTCATATCTTACCAGCTTGGAAGTAAGCAATTTAAGGAGATTATTAATTATGTATCCATTGTCTATTTTCATTAATGAAGAATGAAGTTACATTATTGTTATTATTTGTTCTTTAAAAAACATTATAGTCCGCCTTCGATGATGGAGCGTGTTAGCCAAGACATACCGCCTCTTTCAGACCCTGTATCCGCTACAAGAATCCTTTGTGGGGCTCTTTTGCTTCCAACAGTTGCCACCGTTCTGGGTAAAGTTCTGTTTGAAAATGTGCGTTCTAACTTCCGTCGTGCATTTTTGGTAAGTTAAATCAATAAAAACTGTCTGTGATTTGCATAATTTAGTAAGTTTTGAAAATAATGAATATTTTATTGATAGGGTGGTGTTGCATTCATTACAATCAAAGGAGTTCTACGTATTTACCATAAACAACAACAATATGTAAGACAGTCAGAACGTAAAATAATTGATTTCGGAGAACATCGTGGAAGAGAAAATGGTAGCGGAGACGCTGGAAGCTCTAATCAAGGTCAAGATAGGTCTTGAGTTATTTAAGTATTAAATATTTCTATTTAGATTTAATTCTGATTGTTATAACTTCAAAAAATACAAAATCTCTTTGTAAACTGTTATACAATGCACCGGCGGTACATTTGTACGATCATCCGATATTTATCGTTAGCCAAACGCTATTAATCTAAGAACACAAGTGATTTTCTAAATTATTAGCGAGTTAGACATGTTTTAGATGTGTTGATAAACGTATAGATATTAAGATGGTACAGAGAAAGAAGAGTCAAGATAACGTGGCTATTATTTGGAGGGGATAATGAATTTTTGTTTTTGTGAAGGCTAGGGCAATGGAGTTTACAACGAAAATGTTTACATTATTATCATTTAATTAATTTACCTGTTTCCGATGGACATTATTAATTATTTCCTTTACTGTACCATTGTACCTAACAAGACTATTATAATCTTGAACTTATGAACCATGAAATGTAGTTATACTGTAAAGAAATATATTATTGACGACTTTATATGTAGAAGTAGATATGATGAATTAATTGTAAGTATATAAACTATTATAACTCGTTAGTATTACAATTTGTCAATCACCAACACATAATTTCTATAGAATTGAATAGCATTAAAATGGTATATAAAATGTTATTATCTTTAATTTGTGCTTCATAGCTGTTGAAGAAGATAAAGTTTTTTTGTGTGCAACAGATTTGCAAGTGGAGTTACAATGCATTAATTTATTTATGTTAGATGAATACGTGGGCAACTAACTAATTAAAAGGCTAATGACTGGGGTTGAATAATTTAATTTACTCCCTGTATGTATGGTATGAGGGCTAAAATTGACTGAAACTTAAGTTTAGTAAATTACTAATGTAAAATATAAATCAATTGTTAATTTCATGGTTATTTTACAAGTTAGTTGTATTTACTTAGTCTTAGAGAGACCCTGTGGAAAAGGCAAGGTATAGTACATACAAATTAATATCATAAGTACCTCCGTGTGGACTTATTTAAAACAAACGATCAATACAAATTCGTATACTTGTAACTAAATTACAACTAGAGAGCTGTCCTCTATAACAATATTCAGTATTTGCTTAAAAACTTTAGAAGTAGTATCTCTTAGGATAAGAAGGGCAGTTTACAGAGATTTCCTGATGTTACCGCATGTAATTATATAGTTTGTCATTGTCTTGTACCAGCTCGGTGATTTTAAAACGATTATAAATAATATTATATTCCTGCAATGCACATGCATGTGCACTTTGCTTTTATAACTACCTAATACCTAACTACATAATAATAATAATATTATATAGTGTAGTTAATGTGCATTTGCGTTGGAGTTATAAAACCACGACTTGTTTTTCTTTAAATAATTGTAAGGATATTACTAATACTACCCATCGTTGTCTGTAATGTAAATATAATTTTTTTTGTGCAGTTGATCTTTGAATATAGAAAGAAATATATTATGATTAAACCTATAAATAAATGATGATTTAGTTGTTATTATTGATTTGGTGCTCATTTTTAGTTATGGTTAGGTCGTAGCTCTTGTTCAATATCCTTAGTATTTAAAATTGCGATTCGGAAGGAGAGTAGGGAAAACTTAATCCAACTAAAATGTGTGATAGAATTCGTTTTCTTCGAAAATGACAAAAGAATTATAGTAATATTAACAAAAGAATATTCTAAAGGAAGCCATTATGTAGTGTTTGTCGTCTGTCCACATTAATATGTTTAAATTAACTCATTCTTTATTATGTTATTGATTAATTGATTATTAACCACAAAATAATTTGTTGCTTCTTGAATATCCCGAATGCTCCTTTCTGTGTATGAGGTATAGATTTACTGTTATTAGCCTAGTTTTTGTCATAGGTAATTTATCTAATAGTGTGTGCATGGGCAAGGGCGTAGCCAGGAAATTCATTGGGAGGG
>JABASI010004628.1:0-13698 GCA_019776505.1 Tomocerus nigrus | reverse complement strand
CACCGTAGCCGTAGTCTAGGTCTAGATTTACTATATTATTGTCATATTCAAAATAAGCTATATGCACTACTCATTGTACATAATGCCTTTTTAAAATACATGCACTTTGCGATTTGGTTAGTTGGTATATGGCATTGATCATGAATAAGGAAAGGAGTTAACGATTTTGGATGCTTTGATAGTATTATTTTATTTGTTATATACGCAGTCAGTAGTCAATCCGCAGTCGCTACTATAATATAAATGGGTTTGTAAAACAGGCGTGCAATTACGAATTACGATGCTGGGGCTAGTCAGGCACTTATGTTGCACTGAGCACGTTTAGTAAGCTTATAGTAACCAGTGCACTGTGTCTATGGGGTTCTAAAAAAAGTGAACCCCAAGCCCCAAACTGTATGATGGGTCCCTTGACCCTTGTCCATTGTATCTTTTTGACTTATTTTTTCAGTTTTATGTAGTTTCTAGATTTACATTTACAACTTTGTTCAGTTTACTTAGGTACTTTCACTACTTTCCTATTACTTCTGTGGCTACTTGCGTATATCCACTTCTGAATCTGATCGTGCATATTTTAAATTTTAATTGCAATGTGTAGCGTAAATAGCGAAATGCTAGTTGAAGTTGTGAATATCGGCCAAAATACATCCAGTCTAGAGTCAAGTCGAGTCTCCTCTCATGTCCTACTCCTACGTAGTCACAACTTGAGACTTTGAGACTCTCAATCTCAAGTCTCAATGTCTCATGACATGACTCATATTTCACATTGCTAATAATTTAATAATGATTTGGATTTTCTTTTATTATTCATATGCTCAATGTGCTGTGTATGTACCTTCCTTCAATCGTATTCAGCTTCAGCGTCCCTGCTCTTTATTTACCTTTTATCGTCTCGCGAATTTTTGTTTACTTAACTTTTGCTTGTATTGTAAAGCGTACCAAGGAAAAGGTGGTTCTTTAAATATTGTTAAAAATTCATGTTGTCCATGTCCACTAACAAGTGTGCAGTTTGCAGGAGATATAGTCGTCCAACATTTCCGATTTCCGACTACTCCGACACATGGTATATACACTTACATGACTTACACTACTACCGTGTTGTGGCGTGATTGATATTGATATAGCAATAGAAATGGTGTTGGAAAAACAAGGTTTACAAATAGCATAAATTAGACAAGCTCCAAAGTAAAACTAATATTAATAAGACTCATTGATGTACATAATATAGTATACCATTTTTTAGTTATTAGAGTTTCACTAAACATAGACTTTTTCATATGAACCAGTCTGCGGCTTGTATAAGTTGTATGTAATGTTGTTTGCTTCTTAGATGCCAATAATATTTACATTTAGCGTAGTCCACACACATGTATTATACATACATATACTTATGTAAATGCACTACACATAGTATTGTCAAATTGTCATATTCATATTAAATGTTTAGAGGCAAGGGTAATGTATCTAGATATTTAAAAATTCAATTCGCTAAGTAGTGCCTTGTATGTATATGTATGAATCTATGCGTATGGTCGGTGACTGAATGGAGTATATATATACGCTCTATTGAATGTCCATAATTGTTTCATTTTCATTGTTCTGAAGCTCCAATTGGAAATACAGAGACACCTGCATTACAGTGGTTTTTACGACCCAGTGTTTTAATTCGTCGTAAAAGTAATTAGAATTTGAGATAATCACAATTTGCAATAAAGTATCATCGACTGCATAGTTTTTAATTTCTCATCACGTACACAATCGTCTTTGAAAGTGAACTCGCTTTGCTTTTCTATCACAATCTGTGCAAATACATACAGGAAGAATGCAAATAGAAGGACTCAAGGACTATAGTCAACAAATATACTAGTTGTACTTTGTAAGGATTACTATGTTAATGCCAAAGTGACAATCATTGTGATTACTGCCAATTTGTGATAATACTATATTGACTATACGCAGTTTTAATCGCCTATTAGTACGCCTAATTGCTATGCATAATATTCCCTTTCAAAATGGTTCGTATCCAATTTCGGCTGCTGCAGCTTGGTGGGCTCAGCAGCGCTATTATAATAGTCATCATCAGAATCATCACTTTCATCGGGAACGTGATGACGACCACGAACTCGATACACCACGACATCATCATAATTTGGAATATCAGCATCCAAGCTATATTCATGACTATGATCGTTATCAGGTTTGCCATTTAAGAAAAACATAAAAGTGCGTTAGTGCAGTCCATGTCGTAACGTAAATAGCTTCATGTTTTTTAATATTTGACATCTGCTGTCTATATTTTTTGTTGGTTAATGCTTGCTAATAAATATACAGATGCTCCCGGTTTCATTTTGTCGGAGAATAATGAATTTCTACCAATGCTAGTAAAAAAGCTTTTGCTCTTTGTGTTATGTTGTTGGAAGTTTTGTCATTTTGTGCTTAAACATCAAAAATTGGTTGATGATTTATAATTTATGTAGGTAAAGTATTTTCAGGTCCATGTCCATATTCCAAAAACTGGGATTTATATATAGCCAAAATCATAGAATTTCATTATCTTCACGGTATACTTGTGTAAGTAATTGAATGTGCGCTTTCATAATTAAGAAATACCTATCTAGGTTTTTTACAGCATTAGCAGGTATATGCTTTTACAGGTGCGTTATGTCGTATGCTTGATATTAGCATAAAAGTGTTCATGAAAGAAAGCTATGATGAGGACTCTCAATTTCGTATGTGTATAAAGCTACCAGAAGAAAAGGTAAAAGCGATCGTACGCTAACCATTAACAAGGGTGTGTAGACGAGTTTCCCACAGGTGACAGACCCCCAAATAGATTGACAGGTGATAATGGCAATGGTCATTTGTAATAATATATGATGCTATTGGACCCGCTTTAGCGATGTCCTTTCATCAAGCATGGAAATGCAATTGGATATGATTAGTAAAAAGTAAAAACTGGTCATAATGAGTGGGGGCCAATTGAAAGATTTATTTATGGCGAGTTACGATTAGCGTGAATATTTTGTTCGGCCAAAATAATTTGGAAAAAGTACATTTTTCGTGGAAACAATTTACATAGTATAGCTTGTTAAATTATTGTTCAGCTATTCCTTTTATGGATGAGTCGCGCAAGAAACAAGAAAGCAACCGTCTCCGAGTAGGTAATGTATTTTTAAAATTGTGATTGGGAATACAGGATACCTGATCTAATTAAATCGGTCATGTTTTATGATATATTTTACATTTCATTGTGTTTAACAAAGTTAGTTGGCTATATAAGTATATAGTACATACCTATCTCTATGTGTAGGCAGTTACGTATTATAATATAATAATAATATGAATGCGACTTTCACGAACTTTCCCGAATACGTATTGCATTGCTCCTTCATTGTTTCTGCTTATATTTGTTTAGATTAGAGTTTATTTTTCGAATCTTTTCAGACTACTCAGTTAAATGCAACTGAACTCGATAATGGACGTTCAGAATCGGCATCTACAGCCCAAATTGCACCTGAGGTAAACCATTTTGCTTATTATACATCCTGCATGAAGTAATGAAGTAAGTAAACTGAGAAACTAAGAATAAGTTCATCGTGCCCATAGTTTTCCTTCTCTTTTTGAAATTTAAGTTTCATTTATCAGTTAGTATTTTCGCAGATGCAGGTTTGAGATTTATTTTAAGGGAGTTATTCTTCCTTAAACTAAAACAGGTCTGATTTATCTTTGTTTTCTAAAACTGTTAATGCTCTTTGTCTCTTTTCATACGGTGCAAACATTTTGTGACTCATTCAGATTTTTGTTCGGAAAGCTATCGTCATGCGTCAGACGTTGGTAATTAATTAATGTACCTTACTAGATTAATATATTTATATCTGAATCGTTTTATAGCTTGTTGCTGGAGGGGCTCAACCATCTACACCAAGAACGCCGACAACACCACCGGATCACTCGCATGGAAATAACACACCGAATCCACCAACTCCTGGAAATACAAGTGCAAATAGCATGATGAGCTCTTCACCCCAATACGTTACCATTACTGGTAAGTGTGCAAACAAATTTATTTTTTTCATCATCTCATCACTTACATACAATCAGACAAGTAAAAAGACGTGCGTCTGTTAGGAGATCTGCTTTTCACTATTGCTTTCGCCAGGCAGGATTAAACGTATATACCTATACATATCAGTTATTTCATCGGAAATCATTAAAATTGGAATTCCTACAACCTAAAATATAGTTTTGAGTATTTCGGTTAGTTTTATTTTGTCAGAATTGTCATTTGCGAGCTCTAGTTTTATGATTAGGTATGCTCATAACGAATATTAAAACGAAAAAGGTGGTAAAAACACTGACCACACTTTTCTACCAGAAAAGAAAGTTTCAGAAAATTCATCTGCTGCTTAGCGTTGTTTTTAAATGTTTCTATTGCTTATGCTACCAATGTTTTTGGTATAATATTCAATTAGAGCGAGTCTTACCAATTTGTTTCATATTCCTCTCGAGACAGAGCTTTCAAATGCAATGAAAGTAAATATGTTTTTCTTGGAATGAATATTATTTTCTAGCGTGTTATTATATTATATATAACTTATGTAATATAACTTATCTATAACTATATGTAAGTGTTAATGCCGGTGCATTACGACACGGACACTGAAGGCAATGGATGCAAAATGTTTCTGTGGAGCAGTAATTGACGTTCTTTTGACTTTTCATGACATTGAATCGATTCGTCACATTCGCCGTAATTCCATAGTGTAGGTCGTAGGGATTCTAGTAGAGATGTATTGTCCTCGTAAACATTACTAGATACAAGAAAAGGTAAAACCTGGTGAAAGCAGTATCAGATTTCGTAATGACAGTCGTTGTGCGTGATTGTTATATAAGTCCACTCAATGGTTTCAATGCATAACTGTAGTAAGTACTGGAAGTGGGGTATCAAAACAAAAAGAAGTTGCTTTACTCATTTTTCCTATGAAAAATGCTCAATGTAACTGTACTTATTATATATAGTATCGTATAAAAACAGATTAGTAAGTATATAGTAAGAGGCTGTGCTTGACGAGTTACGAAAACAATTTTTGTCTGCAAACACATCACTTAAGAATGTCTCAAGAGACGTGACTTAAGAGTAAACACAATCGCTTAAACAAGAATAATAAACTGTCTCCATATTTATTTATGGATGGTAGTAATTGCCGACTTGCCGAAACCATGTGCTTATATGTTACCTACCTATATCAGATAATAATCTGACTCCTTTGACTGCTGATGATAAGTATATAAGTGGCCATTTGTTGATAGATTCATTCGCGAGAGAATTCCGCTTACCAGAACACGTTGTTATCTAACTGACAGATGATGTGTTCTAACTTACAACATAGCCACCACCACCATGTTAAAGTCAAAAGCAAAAGTAGACTAGAGATTTTTGTTGTAGTTTTCCATAAGATCCGCTCTCGGAGTAGAATAGAAACGTTTCGGTTACATTTGGCATACGCTCTTTCGTATCGTCGGGTGTTGTATAGTGCGGGGTATCAGAGAGTTTTATACACATGTCTATTGCGTATGTAGAAAAATACCAAGATCATCACAACAAGCTATAAAATACCCAAATAAAATACTTTTACTATTTGCTTGTCCTTCGTTGTCTGCCACATTTTCTTAAGTTTTCTTCTAATGAAAACAAACAGAGTTGTACATTGTTAAATTAAAGTTGATTTCGTTCTTGATAATTTTGTATGACACTTTAGAGCATATACATACCGACATACACATACCACCTAACTGTCTAGCCGGGGGAAAGTGATACAGAGTGTTAAGATTAGATTCAAATACACTAGAGAAGGTTTAGTGATGCTCATTTATACGGAATAAACATAACTGAAAACATCTTCACCGAAATAATAATAGAATAAATAGAATTTAATAAATGATTAATTACATTACATGATAGTGATTTATAATTTGAAATCTCTTTTTTCAGTGGACGGAGATGCAACGGTTGGAGGGGAAGGGCAAGGTGTTAATAACAATTCCTCATATGTGACCTATGTCGACGGCTCAAGTGATCATTCCAATCTTTATACAACGACTACAAACGGACAAACAATGTAAGTGGCAGAGTTTTGTTTAAACAATGTATAGAACAATAACAATAGTTTTGTGTAAAAGATTCATGAACTCAACATTTTTTGTAATTAATAAATTAAGGAAGTCATTTTAGTGGAAAGTGTGAATTTTTTACTTTACCAATTGAGTTTTAAAATTCCAGGTCATATCCAGTTTATTCGGTAGGAGAATCAGCCGGGGTATATAATAAAAACACAACCACGACTCAATATTATCCACCACCCTCAACTGCAGCATCAACTTCTTACACTCAGGTATTGCTAACTACTTATATACTTTTTGACACTTAATATTAAGGGAAATGAAAACTATGATAGCAGCTTTCATTGCCCGTTGTGCGAACGAGCGTTTTGTTTCCGTGAAAAGTAAACTAAAGCCTAATAGATAGTGTTTAGCGCATTAATAAAACAGTTGCTAATACACTACACTAATAGGCTCGCTAGCTCGTGATTCGCTTACCTGGTAAATTGCTTACATTTATACTTAGTTTGTTGAAAACCCTGCTTGGCTTACTCTTTCTTTCTTGCCCTACAATATTTGTTTGCTGTTAATTTTACAATTTTTACATCGAGAGTGCACTTTTCACTTTTTTCAATTTGTTTAGCATGACATGATTTATTGTACTTCGGCCCTTAATTTAAGTTGGTAAATATTTATACAGTATACAGGTCAGGTCTTATTTTATTAGTATTTTGGATTTGTGCTTGAACTTGAACTTGTACTTACTTAGTTCATTTGCCATTTGTTAAGAAATGGACAAGTGGAATTTTCCACTTTTATGCGCGTACACCATATGAATTAATTATTTAGAAATCTTAGAAATCTACGACATAGTCATTGTAACTTGTAGAGCAGAGCAAATGCGAAGTCCCATGTAACTTTCACCTTTGAAATGTCATTTACTATTTTAGTTCAGAAAATTTAACCGTGGTAAAAGTTGTGAAAAAATGTAATTTCTAATGAAAGAAATTTTGCTGTGCTATTAGAAAAGAGGAAATGTTATTTAGATGATGAAAGAAGGCCAAGTAACATTTGCCCTGCTCTAAAACGCTAAAAAAGTAATGATGTACTTAGTACTCATTACTGACAGCACAGCTACGGTTGTCGCAGGCAGACTAAGAAAGTAGCTTTATATTATGGTGTCAGCGCATGCAACGGAAGAAAATGCTTTCTCCTGGCCTGCACTTAGATTTATTTTATTGTGTTTGTTCATTTACTCCTCAGTATTGTCTCAGTATTATGCTCATTTAATAAGAAAGTTAGAGAGCTATTATTATCGTCATTTTTAGTAGCTTCTTTGACACGTACAAAATCCGTCTTATCTTGAATGCCTGTATTTCGTTTTAAATATAAAGTATTTAGTACTGTATTGTAAGCATGTATCTACAGTTAGCATCCGTGTATTTAATTCGGCTATGGTTTTCCACGGAATAAATTTAGGAAGGTGGAGGTGGAGTTTATGTGATTCCATCCACTGGAAGTAATAACAATAACATCGCTGGAGATGTTGACGGAACACCCAATATTACTCATGCTACCCGCGTGTCTCCGGCGACAGTAAGTGGCCATGTATGTCTTATATGGGCTTTTTCAATGAAAATTGAACACTCGTTCTTAGTACATTTAATTATTAATTACCCTTTTTGTAATATCATAGTAATGCAGGTATTAATATTAGGTATGGCTACGGTATGAGACGATATGAGGTTACAATTTATGGAAATTGTGAATATTTCGGTTCTAAACTCTAATCTAATGGCAATGGTAGCTAAGTAGTACTCTACGGTTTAATTTCCGTAATAAAATTAATTGGTTGGTTGAAGAAAATAAGTGAAAATTGCATTCTTGATCGAATTTTGGGATTGCTTCGTAATTTCTCTGGTATACAATTTTCTTTCGATAAAAGTCCGCATTTATCGAAACTATGATTCAATTGTAATAAGCAAATAAGCATGGCTTTATACGTAAGTCTTATATACTTTGCATGCAATGTCTTATTTTTGAATGTAGATTTATGTTTGTTATGTTTAATATTTATTTGCCCCATGCTTAAATAGCGAAGAATGCCGGTAAGACGGAAAAGAGTAAAACGGGAGTTGTATTATGGAGATTCAGACAGCGATGAACAATCTCTACTTGATGACAATAACGAAAATAGTACTGTACCTGTGATTACGGAAGAAGATTTAAATCGATTAGCAAAAATGAATATGTATCCTGTCACTAATGGATCACTTCCTACTGGGAATGCTGCGTTCAAATCTTGCCCTGTCACTGTATGAATTCCTTTCTTTGCACAATTTCTTTGTATTTTTTGTAGTATTCATTTGAATTTTCTGTTGATCACTGGAATGCTCACAAAACACATCACTTTCATGTAGTGTATTGTATTTTTAATGTAATTGTCACGTACAGTTTATTGTACTTTTAATTTGAAACCTGAAATATTTATCCCAATCGTGCCAAAAATGCTAATTCACTACTTAATACTGTCGATTTGTCGTTTTTAGCTGGATTCTGCTTTCCCTTTGATTCCTAGCAATGAAATAGTGAAAATATGAAAGTGTTTGTCGTATATGCGAAATTAATGATGATGATTTCTAAAGAAGAAATATGCTTTACTTTTTAGAATTTCAAAATATTGCTCCGTTTTTTATATTTGTGTGAATATTTAAACACAATTTAAAGTAAATTATTAATTAGATAGCTTAGGGTAGGGTTGACTAGGACTAGATGAATAATTTTGTGGTCATGACTAATACTGCAATAACTATACTACAATTAAGGTATTTGTAGTGAGTAAGTATAATATTAATTATGAACTTAAATGAAGTCTATTATCTGGATTTAGGTTCAATGGCTACTGGAAAATTATGAGACAGCAGAAGGTGTCAGTTTGCCGCGGTATACAATGTACTACCACTACCTTCGTCACTGTGCTGATCACAAATTAGATCCTGTCAATGCTGCTTCATTTGGGAAATTAATTCGCTCGGTGTTTTTGGGTCTGAGAACTCGTCGTTTGGGAACACGTGGGAATTCTAAGTACCACTACTATGGAATTCGTCTAAAACCCAATTCTACGTTAAATCAATTATACGACGACGGCACACCTATAAATGGACCGAACGGGTATTACACAGTACACGGTCGTGGAACTGGTGTGATGGGAGGGCATATGCACGGCAATGGGAATATGGATAACCACAGGCAGCATCCCCCTATCCATAACAATAATAACCATATGGGGAAACGCATGAAAGTATGCAAAGGTGATGGGTACGATGGCTCTCACTTAAACGGGCTTACAGTTCACGACCCTACAGCTTCACAGGTTTGTTTTTTTCCGTACTAATTTCATTTATTCAACATTATTGCTATGAAATGCTAAGACATTATGAAATGCTTTTATTAGTTTTTGGGAGATCATACTCGAGTCTTAGAGAATTTTCCTGAACTGGATGAAAACATGGAATTGCCTGAAGGGATCGAGCCCAATGATATTATCATATTTAGAAGTTTGTACAAAGAACACTGTGAGGTACAGAACTTTAATAGACGTCTAATATTGATTTCCTGTCCGCAATTATTTTTCAATGAGGTTAATACGGAATTTTATTTTATTTTAGGCGCTGTTAGATGCTCTTGTTAATTTTCAAATGGCTAACGTGGAATCGTACTGGAGAACCTTTTGGCGAGCTAGTGGTTCCAACTTGTTGTCTGCGGGTGCTCCAATGGAGCCACAAAACTATGAGAATCTTCTTCCAAAGTAATTTATTTTTATTAGCTATACCTAATTTGTACTATCTGATCAACATCGGTTCTCATTATTGAATGTTTTTGATTTCAGGCAAAAATTAATTTTGCTGTGCACCTTCAAAAAAGTTCAAGATTTCATTCGCACTGCAGATTTTAATTTCTACCAGAATATCGTTGGGTTTCTTCTTCCTGATGTGTTACGACCTATTCCAAGTAAAATTAATTATATATAATTTTTTGTTTATTATTAATATGTTAATGTAAGTGCCTGTTTTAGTAATTGCGAATTTAAAGCAACAATCAAGTAATTGCAAAATATATTTATACAGGCTCCATGACCCAAGCTATCCGTAACTTTGCCAAGGCTCTTGAAGGATGGCTTACATCTGCCATGTCAGGCTTTCCTCAAGAAATTGTAACGCTTAAGGTTTCTGTAGTGAGTTCTCTTGCCCAAACTTTACGACGCTATACATCTCTAAACCATTTAGCACAAGCTGCAAGAGCAGTTTTACAAAACCAGAATCAAATTGCTCAGATGCTTACTGATCTCAATCGTGTCGATTTTAATAATGTCGAAGAACAGGTAATATTTGTGCTATTACTTTATTAATATTTTAATTGTTGCTGTATTGAAAAAGTTAATAACTCTATGTAATTATTTGTTTAGGCTTCATGGGTTTGTGGATGCGACAGCGATATTGTTCCGTCCTTGGAACAAGATTTTAAAGGAACTTTAGCTCAGCAACAAACACTTGAACAGTGGGCTACATGGCTTGAAGGTGTGGTTGACAGAATTCTCCGTCCACACATGACCTCACCAAAGTTTGTTTATATGTCTCGGCAATTCTTGTTGAAATGGTCCTTTTACAGGTAAATATATTTTTACAAGTTTTATTATCATAATAAAAATTTACATGAAGATTTTGTGTTTTCATATCTGAATTTTGAATCTGTTTTGAATTTCCAGTTCTCTTATCATTCGAGATTTGACATTGCGAAGTGCTGCTAGCTTTGGATCATTTCATTTGCTCCGTCTTTTGTACGATGAGTACATGTTTTATCTTGTGGAGCATCGCGTGGCACAAGTGACTGGGGTTGTTCCTATAGCTGTCATTGGAAAATCAGATCAGCAACCCATTGTATAGTCAACTACGAAAAAAGCTGCACATATTAATTGTGTGTAAATTGAGTTAATACAAATAATGTGCATTTTTATTTAGAAAACTGAAGGTGGCTTATTTAGCGATCCGTCCACAGCCGACATAATGGAAGTATTTGCACACTCTACGAATGCTAATGGTACGGAAAATTCTACGTCAATCTCTCAGAATGCGAATCGTAACGGTGTAACAGATACATCAGTAGTTGGTAATATTATGGACAGTGCAAATAACTCTTCCATGGATGGATCTTCCTCATTGATTCAAACGTCTACCGCTGTCATCTCAACCCAAACTAATTCAAATCAAAATACTTCTCAAATTCCGTCGTCCATTAAATTAAGTCCAAAATGAATTGTTGTTAGTGCATGAAAAGAGAAATCCTAATACCCTAGCTGTAGTTATTATAATGTATTGTCACGTTTGATTGTAACGTAACGTAAAAAAAACTTGGGTTTTAGTGTTCAACGGAAACAAGTTACGCATAATATTTGCTATATAGAAGCATTCAGAAACAGAAAAAGAGTAAATAGTTTCTCTAGAGCGATTGTTCGTTGAATAGTTTTAGTTTTTATGTTTTAAATTGTTCGTATGCCATTTGAGTAAAGTAGTCATGTTATCATGTTGTGCCTAGTAGGTAAGTTATAAATACAATATATTCATATATTAAAAAGTAACGATGGAAAAATACAGATATGAAAGTAGGGGAAGGCTATATCGAATTTTCAGCATTGAATAAAGTGTTTTAAAAGGTTTTTACAGTTACCCCATTTACTAAAGGAAAACTTAATAATCCATTCTTCTAAACCTTTACGTTGGGTAGAAATAGTGAAAGTTATCTGTTTTTACGGAAATGTGTGTTGTATCGTAAATGTTATGATTTTATCCTACCAATGAAACGTATGTTCTCCGTTATTTTTAAATAATTTGTATACTTTTAACGGATGATTGTAATTTATATCAACAAATATAAAAATATGGAATTGTGAGCCTGTTTTAAGTCTGATTTTATTTTTTGGGGATGAACGCGTTTTGGGAATGAGCAATACTAGAAGATATTGCCTAGTGTTTTAATTTTGTATTGAATTTTAGTAATTCTAATGTAATATCGAATATTGTTCAACAATATTAATGATGATGTAGATGGTATATTGGCTTTTTGAATGATTGCCTTAACATTAGTCATACAGGGTACAACAACAAAGAAATAGTTGTAAGTTTAGATTATAATTATAATAATAAGATGACATAATGGTGGTATCACATTTGCACGTTTTTAATTAATCGTCTTATCTATTTAACAAATTAATTTGTACATTTTCTTCTATTTTCTAGGGTTTCTATTAATTTTTTATTGTATGTAGGACTAGTGCACAGACGGACAGTGATCAAAGTACCATTCTGACACAAGTCGCTAATAATACTTTTCAATAAAGCGTAGAAAACCATTAGAAATGTCAATTTTTCAGTAGATTTTGATAAAATAATAAGTGTAGAAAATGTATGTTAGCTAATAGCTAAGATCTTTTCTGGATCTAAAGCGAAAATACATTTTAATGTTATTCTATGTAATTTCGAAGTTATTTACTATGGACGTAATTTTTTGATTGTTGACTATAGGCCAGCCAGTAGTTAAGAATTAATTGCTGCATTCTGTTTTTAAATCACTTGCTCATGTCATTTCAGTTATTAATGATTCAGTAACTGTTATAACAATTACATGTGTTGTGGTTAGTCATTCACTGTATACAACTATACACTACACAAGTTTAATTAGTTTAATAACTTATATTAAGTGTATCATTAGGTAGATACTTTGGAACTGGACGCAATTTAATTGTTTCAGTCTGTCATTTACACAATAATGACAAATTCAATACTTACTCTGTGAATAATGATGTCAGAAATACGTCCAATTAGATAATGCAAGTAATAACTTATATAGTCATAAGTATTTAGCGGTACAAAATAATAGATATTCATTGTAATGCAATAGAATATAGTCGTAAGTATGGAAAAAAAGAAAGTAGGAAACGTGTAAGAAAAATAATATTGATACATTATAGATTTTGTTAAAGATTTTAAGTAGGAATGTGTACTTGTGCTATAAATATACTCAACTGTCGGCACTAAAACAAGCAGCACAATTACATTATAAGGTTGCTTAAAAACAATAGTTATAACTTAACTACTTAATAATTGTTTAATAGTACTTAAATATTTATTGTTAAAAAATTAACGATAGTCATAAACAAGAGTTCTTCAATTGCAATAGTGTGCTGATTAGCTTATTACAGTTTATTTTTACTGACATGTTGCTTAAGTTTTTGTTTTAATCGTACAGCTACCGTTTTAAAGGACGAGAATTTATATGAATTATTTTTCCAGTACATGAGTGTTGTCTACAGATAAAAATTAGTTCAACTCATAAGATAATTGGCCAAAGTTTAAATGACAAAACAACTTTACACCTTTTTGTCTCATTGGCTTATTACAATAAATCAACATTGTCGTTTTTTTTTGCAAAATTATCTGTAAATGATGGATATTAATAATATTGTATGATATTAATAATATTGTATGATATTAATAATATTGTATGATATTAATAATATTGTATGATATTAATAATATTGTATGATAT